>JBBPJP010000061.1:0-71407 GCA_038088775.1 Boletus barrowsii | reverse complement strand
TGGAACTGGTGCCGTCATGCTGGCACCGAATGAGGTTTGATAGCACATGTTGGGATTCTGCGTCGCGGGTTGTATACCGGGTTCGGAAACCGGTGGCTGAGGTGCTTGAAACCTCAGGTTTGCTAGGGAGGGTGTTCAATGGAACAATATAATCAAGACGGCGGCCAGAAGTAACACATGATTTGAATGGAGGTAATATACTTACCGAGAGGTGGAGCGGCATAGCGAATGCTTAAGAAGCTAGTGATGTTCGTCTGTGTATCAAAATGTCCTTGGTATCGTGCATAACCAAGATCCACGATGGGTGCTGCCACGTTCGCGTTTGTAGCCGTCGCGGTGTTCACCAACGAGGCTGAAGAGATCAATAACAACACAATCAAGGAAAGACCACGAGCCATCCCAACCATGCTGAGGGAGTGATAGATCATGGGGAGAAACTTTGAGCGTCTTTAATCCGAGAAACCCAGATACTTTTACCCGGATACAGCCTGAAACGATGAATTTCAATTGGTGCGTCGATTGCCGACATATAGAAGACAGAGTATGATGTTATCCCTACCAATGACCGCACCGTGGGTGTTCGGACCTCCTCCCACTCATCTAGATATGCTGCCGGTCTAATGTTGTGGCCTTTGCTATGACGACCAGAACTGTGTTGGCTGCATGTTCGATGGGTGGACGGTACATTCCCTACCATCATGCTTGTCAGTCAGTGATTCGTATATAACATCCTTTGTTTCACTTTACCTTGATACATGTCTCGACCAGGATCTTCAGATTCGCGTTGTTGTGTGGGTATAGGTATTGAGGATTCCGCATCCTGATTCCTGAGCGCGTCTTCCACCCACGGGTTGATATACAGTTTATGGTGGTTGCTCAGCCGGCGAGCAACTCGGCCGACCAACTTGACAACCGCCAGAGGCCGAGGTTACGTCGCCGATGGTTGCGAAACCAAGTGCGACTTGCGGCTCATCATCAGCAGACAATCACTCGGTTCCCCCAACTCCCAGACGGAGAGAACATTCTTCCTGCACAACGCCTCGCCATAGCACCAAAGTGACAAAATGTCGCGGAGAACAGATACGCCCGGAAAAGAGGGATACATGGACAGATACAAATTCAACTTATTTCAAAAGGTCGGAATAAAAGTAAAAGGAACGCCAGACGAGCCTGTATATTCGCATCCACATCCACAGTTCACCTCTGCACCATCACCACCACACGAGGTACACAGTCGAGAGCGCCGTCGCACCAAGAACAGCATACCCAGTACCATATGCCCCTTTTACAGTCATGACTATCATCCAGTCAGATGCGCTCGGAGAGAACAAAAGAGACGCCGACGCACATTTACCCAAATCCCACGCGAGGTGTCGCACGCCGTTCCAGCTATGAAACGCAAACGGCGCCGCGAGCACCACCTTGCCCGCCGTCTTGACATAGTCGGGTAATCCCGCTACGAACTCGATCACGTGGGCACTGTCAAAGGTACCGGGGGCGACGAGGTATGCGAGGGCGAAACCATAGAGGACTGTAGCGTGTCGTTGTCGTTTGTACCATGTCCGTGTCCGTGTCAGTGTTATCGTCGAGACAAGAGGATCGAGACTTACGTGCACTGAGCGACGCACCCGTCGCTCGGTGCGCAATCGACCCCAACCATGTCAGCTGAGGCTGATAGATTGTGAAATGGGGACTCGAAGGACGCTTCAAGCGCTGCTCATTCAGAATCCCTTGCGAAGCAGACGGCGGAAGGGATTGAGTCTGTACCCCCCTGAGGAGAGAACATGAGGGTCGAGTTTACTGAGCAAGAAAGAAAGTATACCGCTTTATGATCGCAGATCGCAGTGCGAACTGGGTCCGAGCTGTAAAAGTGCACTCGCAACGTTGGCACTCAGGACTCGCGGAATGTTTCGGATCACGCACCAAGTTTGGGCGCAAATACGGCTTGTCTGAGAGACGGGGCAAGACCAACAGCACGAACAGACATGGCGGTTCAGTTGTAAGTTGTGTGCGACGACGAGAACGGGAAATGTAGGAGACGTTGAGAGCGTGAGAACGTTCTCTTGATGCAAGGCACTATAATTTAACTACTAGATTGTATCGAGTGTACGGAATAAATACGATACTCGGATGGCCCAGTCACTAATAACTGGGTACGAGCAGTCATCATGAATGTGTTGTTCAGCAAGTAGTGCACATGCCAGGAGCGTCAGAGTGAACGAGTGACAGACAAAGTCCGCAACGTTTACATGTGTAGATACTAATAGTGTCGTAGAGCTGGGATGTCGTTTGGTTATGGAGTTGAATGAAAGATCATCGGCTCTGAATCGATGGACGGGCCGTAATACGGTGACGGATGTTGTGGATGAAGCGTGGGGGGCAACCATAATATATAAGGACGTAACAGCCGCATGCTTTCAAACGAAAGTCAACGGTGAGGGTGGGAGGTTGGAAAGAATATCATCCATGAAAAGAAAATCAGTAACAGCGACAAGAAGAGGTCACCCTAATACTATGTCGTTACCGCTTTGCGGAGCCGTCTCCCAAATCATGTTCGCTAGTGGTGCGTGTGGGTGTGCCGGCCCAGGAGTATTACCCCCAGCACCTCCATCCGGGTCCCGTCCCCGACTATCAGCGAGCCACGCAACTTCGTGCCGATACACTGGTCGTCCCTGCGGCGTCAACCCAACGACAGTCGTCGCCCCAGAAACAGTCTCTGCTCTTCTTCGATTGCGCAGTTGCGCATACGCATGCGATGTCGGCGAAGGTACGGGTTGAGGTACATTTGGAGGCAACGCCGTTACGCGTTGTCTCATTGGTTGCATTGTCGATGGTGCAGGAGGGGGAGGAACGTTCGGGGGTACCAGTTGGACTTGGTTGACCGAAATCGGAATGCCCGCCCTTTCTCGCGCAAGACGCTCCCTCTCCGCTCGCCTTTCCGCTCGTGCTGCAGCATTAATATCGCCCCCATCCATGCCATGCATATGATCATATCCCAGTTCTTCAGCTTCCTCTCCGTCCTTGGCACTGCACCAAAACCGATGTCCTTCACTCCACGCCGTACTCTGACACTCCTTTCCACAGTACTTTGCCTTTCGACATCGCCTACACTTGGCAAACTCTCGAGGGTATGATTCCCATTTACCACAAAGCACTGAATGACAATCGGTTGGACAGTGAAGAATCCGGTATAAAGCGAGGGACTCACTGTTAGCACACTGCCGTATACCACCCCTATTGTCGTCTTTCCGACATGCATTCCTCATTATAACACCGGCCCAATATTGAATCTCTGGAGGGAGCTTCGGAGGAGGGTTGGGCAGATCGTTCTCCGACGAACTCGGTCGGAACGTAAACCGTTCAACAAGAGAAAAGACATTGGTCATCCGCGGAGGCGTGGTCAAGGCCGTCGAACCAGAACTCGCAGCGGGTGCCTTCTCTTTCTCCTTCCCTCTTGCAGTAGCAGAGGTAAACGCGCGGAAAAAGCCATGGCTTTCCTTAGCCGGTTGTGGTGGCACAGCTCGTGCCGTGCTTGGACCAGGTACTAGTTGTTGACTTGCACGATTGGCAGAAAGATTGACCGCAGCAGGATGGAATGACACACGCTGCTTGTAAAACGCTTGCCTGACGTGCGGGTACTTGCTCAGGTAGGCCAAGAGTTGGAGACTGAGTAGGACATCTTCATCCTTGAATGGCCCCGAATCAGTATCACGATAGTGATGCAAATTGCTAGGCGTGCGTCCCAAGGCTGTGGGAACTGGTTGAGTAGCCGTGTGATCGCGTGTGACTCCAATGAGCCCGCCAAGCATCGGCCCTCCAGGCACAGCGGTGGCGGGACCCGATGGCGGAAGTGCAACCACCGTCGCTCGCGGTGTTGCATCAGGGGCTGTGCGTGTGCGTCTGTCCAGTACAGGCGCATCCATACCAAGCATATTCCGGGGGGTGGTGTCGTCCATGGCACCCGGAGCTCCAGGGGGTGCACCCATTGCAAAATCATCGTTGGGTTCCAACGACACAATGCCATCCTCCACACCAACTACGCCAACCCCCTCACCGTCCACGCCGCCGCCCTGACCGTGGTTGATAATGATATGCACATCGGCATTCATCTCCAAGGGAGCCGTTTCGGGAGCATCGGCTATTATCCCTACCGTGCGTCGTGGGCGTTGAGTCATTGAACGAGCCGGAGGTCGGGGAGCACGAGGCATAGTTATATGCAAGGAATCATCAGTATCTTGTGATTGATCCATATCCACGTCGCCATCATCTTCTGTTTCCGTCTCGGGACGTGAGTTGTCCGTCGATTCGTCGGGAGACGTGGGCATCCGTGGACGGGTGCGAAGCGGGCGGGACCTGACCGTGAGGTTCGTTCTCGGCGGTTCATCCCACACGGGACGGGCGATAATCGTGCCACTACGTTCGCGACTATTCGCGACGACTGTAGCAGTAGGTGTTCTAGAGGACGGCGTTGCATTGGTCGAGGTTTCAGCGGAAGTATCAGTATCGATCTCGCGTGACCATGAAGCTGAATGTCGGCCATACGATGGCCACTCGTGTGATGTGACTGGGACAGGGATTGGTTGCGAGGACGCGTCCACGATAATCGAGACGTCGGCAGACGTTCTATCTGCAGAAACGTCCACCATCGGGACGTCCTGAAAAGGGGGATCAGAACCTAAACATCCTTGACAAAGAATGCGATCTACTTCATCCATGTTCCCATTCGCCTCGATGTTGATATGCTCCTGACGAGCAGCCTCTTCAGCAGCGATCTGCCTTTGTAGAGCCCTGGTCAGTTGTGCGGCACCATCCCTTTGCCTTTGTTCCGCCATAGCCTGTCGCCTGGCGAGACGTTCCTCGCGCGATTCCCTCGGTAAACCCGTAGCGCTCGAGCTCGGACCAATCGCAAACCCCTTGTTCGCCAGCCAAGCTTCAAGGATACAGCCGACAACATCCAGTGTCCCAGCTTGGACGACACGGCTTCGGATCGGCTCACTCCCTCTCACGCCGATATTCACGACGCATTGAAAAGCGAGTGAGAAGCGGTACGCGGCATGTTTGTCGAACGTGGGCGGATTGAGTGTGGGCACGAGTTTCGGAGGGCGTGTGTTGGGTGGAGAGAGACTATATATGACGTTGGGGTTCTCTGGCGGTGGAGGACACATACAAAAGTCGTGTAGAATTCGCACGAGACGTTCCAGACCGCCATCCATGGTCATGATCTCGCGTATTCGCGGGGAAGTCGAGGTTAAATAGGTGAGATGGTGAAGAGAGTTAAATAGCGGCAAAGGAGAGGTGGTGTCGAGTGCTACCGACAGGATTGAAATGAGCAAAAAAAACCCTGGAAAGAAAGAGGGAGAACAGACCTCTTCTATCATAAAGTTGAGATGAAATGCACACACAAGCCCTGTTTTGTGCTGGAAAAGCAAAGTTTGCTTCTCGCATAGCGGCGTGCTAGGTGACGGGTGCGACAAATCGAGATCTTGGATAATAAGCTTTGTGGTCGGTAAAAGTTGGGCTGCGCTTGTAGTCTTTCAAGGGCTATACTCTTGGCTCTGTCAAGGGGGGGTAGATGGGGGTAGAAGGGAAAGATGTCAAGTGGCTCGGGTCTTGAAGGAGGGCTCTCTCGGTCTTGTTGATAGCTCTGGGATGACTGAGTTGGTGTGTGTCTTTGTTTGCGCAATGTGGCACGCTCAGGTCTAGATTATCACAGATTGAACCTGTGCACTTCGATACACTCGATAAGCGTAAGTACCCGTACTGCAGCGAGGGCAGCTTGTCATACAATCATTACGATATGGTAACCGCAAGCGCAGGTCGTTGAATACTGACGTAGTTTCTTACCCAAAAAGTCGGAAATAGATCGCCGGAGTCTAAGCTTCATACGGCCACGTTGACCATCGCTTCAGTGCGGATGCGGGGTGCTCATGACCCCACATGCACGGGGAATACATGCTCTGTATTTCCGGAAACGACACCGCAACAGCTGACATCACTCAGGGTTGCTATTTTTCGACTATATCATACGGTGATGGTTGCACAGGCGAAGACTGATTCTACTCGGAAGTGGTGAGTCATCGCTAGGGCCCGCCGCCCCACAGGTAAGTGACCTTTGAAAGCACAGCTTCGTGGTTGTGATAGCCTAACGGTTGGCTTACTGGCTAGTTGATGGGTCTGTAGCACGCTGTGTCAGGTGATGTCTTACATTGGTCGACCGAGGCTTCCGAGCGCCTGCACACATAAAGGAGATCCAAGGAAAAGAAAGAAAGGAAAGGGACGACGTAAGGCATTCTCCACGACATTGTACACTAACCTCCACTGAACGACTCGCAGCGCATGATTTCCACCCGAGTCAACTTTACTACGCTTCTGAGGGCGGTAGTACTGTATCCGCACTCAGCTGTTGCTCATGGAAACAATTGCATGAGAGATCGATGCTAACAATGGTGTCAAACATCCTCGGCGTCCGACACATTGTAGGAGTCCTGGATCTGACTCGGGGACTAACTGATTTTCGTAGAAGTACGATGCTTCGCATCCTCAGAGCTGTGGCCAACCTGGCGCACTGGCCTCGCCACAGTTGTGTCTGAATCTTGGTTCTACCGTGACCGACTTTGATAGGCGCGAGATACTCAAGCATCGTTCTCAGATGTCTTCACCATACCATCCAGGTTACCTCTCTGTTCTTTCGTTTTATCAGCAATGCTCGGCTCCTTTTTGGTGCTTGACGCATCTTCGGATGGAAACGGAAGTATAAGTACCCCTGTCGTAGGTTGGCCGTATATCAAGGTCGGTGAGCCGCACGGCATTGAATATAGAAGAAGCCTAGAGTCACTCATCAATGTGGACTCGTGGGGAGGGGGAGTGGAGAGAGAAACTTGCTGGGTAGGTCAGAGAGACGGTCGAACTCGGTCGACGAGTCCCCACTCCGTAGGCGAGGTAGGTTTCACGATATTTCTCCGTCTCTATAGTTCCGCCGTGTGTGATACACACCTGGCCAGGCTGGCCAGGCCGGAAAAAACATACACCAGCATATACGCACGTCTCTTCCATTCCGTGGCGTATAGACAATAGTGTGAACGAAGACCGACGCTTGGGTTTACACCCAATTCCCATGCTTCTCCCGTTTCTTTTGTCTATGATGTTTACCCGACATGTTACTTACCCAGCCCTCATATGTTTAATGTGATGGAATGTACCGTTCTTAATAATGAACATCAATGAACATGCTTCGGGGACAATGTATATCGAACCCAGGGACCGATCCAGGGGGGAAAGGCACGACGGGAGCACTTGGAAGATAAATGAACCCATATCATCAAATGGTAGCGACCGCGTATGGTGGATCGGCCTGCAATCATACCACATGGCATGGGCCCAATTGTTCGACCTCCAAGCCAGCCACTCTCGCGTACTCAGGCTGTTGGCCTTTCCATGCCAATGGCAGCGTCCCGAGTGCCGGCGGAAAAAAAAACATACTGCACCCGCCTCTCACTATTTTTTGTTCATGAATGCCATTTCTTTTGTTCTCGGTCAATGATTAGTAACTATTAGTGGAGCGACCAATATAACATACAAGCATGTTCCGTGGGTTCACGTTGCAAGCTGGACATGCGGCACGTCACGGTGCTGTGCGGGACCGGCAACTCAGGACGTTTGAACTCTACACTTGCCGCATTCGGATGAGTCTTATTGTGAATGGTAGTGACAATTAATGTGTGTAGCCAGACCGTCTTATTGTCTCGCATTACCACATCGGGGCTTGGAAGAAGGAGATGAGCTCATTCGACGGTAACAACACAATCGCCAACTTTTTCGGTTCACCTCACACATTATTGTAACTGGGCACCTACAACCATTTTTCTCGGCATGTGGAGGCCTTGTTATAAAAGAGGCTGACCGAGTGCCCCTCCTCCTCCAGTTCCAGAGAGACAACCGCATCTTCTCCTCTACGAGCCTCTTCATCGGGACACCTTACCAAGCTCTCTTTTGCCCATCCTTGCTTGCATTCGTTTCGTGCATCTTCATCTTCATCAGTCATGGATTCCTTCAGCGTCGCCATCCTCTCTATCTTCACCAGCTCCGCGAATGAGGAGAGCACCTCGTCGACTCCCGTCGATTCCTCGAGCCCCAGCTACGGCACCAATTACTGCGTCATCGCATGAATGCCCATTTATCGGGCTCGCGCGTTAAAGAGAGGGGAGAGAAGGGGCGCCTCCGCACCAACACATTAATTTCGTTGTGAGTACATCTGTCCACAGATTCAAATCGATCGTACATCTCACCTCCGTCGTACTCGCTCTTAGCACCACACCGTACCACACCGCATGCATCATGCACATGTTTAACACCATCATTATCGCCGTTATTTACCATCACCATCGTGCCAAATGTCCCGCTACAACAATACCCAATGGATTTTCTTGGGAGACATACCTTCATTTTTTCGGGTGCACATTCTTTCTTCGTTTAATGTGCATAGATATATTTCGGCTTTCGCTCTAGCATTGTTGTTTTAGTAGATATTTTCAAGGGACCTGGGAGGAACTAGTGGTGAATGGATGATTTGTACATTCGATGCTTGATTGTGTGAAGTGCGCGTGCTTGAGGACTACGGCTCTCAATGGGTTTTTTCCGATGCCAGTTTATGCAAGAAGTCAATGCCGGTCGCGCTCAGTACTAGGAGGAACTTCAACTGATCGGCGAAGCGACAACATAGAAAGAGGTCACATGACATGACCGTTGTTTGCTCGAACCAAACAGTTCAAAAAAGTCGGGAATTCTTTGCTTCACTTTTCTCAGCCTTTGCTCATTTTTGCTCTACATTCACCAGCTGCATTTTACGCGTCCTTCATGGTGAGCACGAGTGTGCATGACGTTCAGTTATTGAGTTAATTCGTTGAACCTAGGCTACCCAGGCGACCTTCAAATCCATCAAGTCTGTCGTTCCACTACTAGACCGTGTGTTGGTTCAGCGGTTCAAAGCTGACACCGTATGTACTTATTACCATTATTTCGTTGCGGGTGAATCTAACGCGCTCCGTCAATCATTAGAAAACTGCGTCTGGTATCTTCCTTCCTACCTCTGCTACGAACACGCCATTGCCAGAAGCAACCGTCATTGCAGTAGGCCCCGGGGCACCCAACAAGGACGGTGCGGTTGTGCCAACTTCGGTGAACGCTGGTGATCGTGTGCTACTACCTGGGTGGGGAGGAAACTCTATCAAAGTTGGGGAAGATGTATGTGATGCCAATCCCGTCATCCGTGCTATGTACTGAACAGATTGGCTAGGAGTATTTCCTATTCAAGGACTCGGAAATTCTGGCCAAGATTCGAGAGTAGATGGTTAACATCACTTGCCTCGGGAGGCGCAACACGCCGGCGGTGACTTGAATGGTACGGTGGAAAGGAAGGGGCGTTGGGCCGAGGTTAAAAGTCAGGCTGCGAAGTAAAGCATTATACACTAATTAGCATGTTCACCGCATTTGAGGATCTTTCCGCAATCCATGCGCAGCATCCCCGCTCAAGCAACGAGGCCCCGTTCAAAAGCCTTTGCAGTGACTTGCCGCCAGGCACCGGAAGACGGACCTTGTAGTCAGCGCAGGGCAGTCTCCATGCACAAAATGCGAGGTGCATTCGAAGAAATTCTTTGGCAGTTTGAAGGTCGATTTTTCGTGTTAAATGACGACCCTGGCCGGAACGTGTCCGCGGCAGTATCGTATATGAATATGGCCTGCTAGTTCGCCGTGCGCCTCTTGGACGACATTTCCGTCTGGTCGTTCGTTCCTTGTCCTGCCGATAGCTGGGCTGGGTCCGTTGGGAGCCGTCAGCAGTTTTAGTAGTCCAAGCGCCGGCCGGGACCTGTCTTTGTCATGTGCCCGTTTCAAGCCGTCAGCGTGTTTAGTAGTTTTTGCGACCCACCGTGTGAAGGTGCAACAAGTATCCCGTTTGGTCGTGCAACTGACTCAATCGTTCTAGGACCACGCACGATCTCCTGATCTGGCTCGCATTGCCTGACGGCTTTGCTGTCCGCCTGATGGAGTATAAAATCTCGGGAACGTCATGGATACATCCACTTAGCCCTCCTAATCGCTTCCGCCCACCAACTCATCCCCAAAACCAAGTGGCATGGAACGCGACTCTGGACAAGACCACGAGCTCAGTCATGCACGGAGCCAGGAATTCCCTCCCGAGAAACTCTATGATGACACCCATCCGTCGTCCAGGCGCAGTCTGGCACGGTCCATCGCTATTGTGGCGACATGCACGGCTGCTATGCTTACCAACGTCTGTCTCCACACGTTCTTGACGCTCTTTCACGTGTTGACATTGTATAGACTACAAACTTGACGTCGGTGTCGATTTCTCTCCCTGTAATAGGAAGGGCGATCAACATTCAGCAATCCCAACTGCAGTGGCTGCTATCGGCATATTCTCTGAGTTCTGTCGGTCTACCCTCTAAATTGCCATGGCTTCGTTCTGACGCCATCTTAGGCATGTCTACTCTTGTTTTTTGGACGTCTTGCGGACCTGTACGGGCGCAAGAAAGCTTTCTTGCTTGGTACGTCTTGGCAAGTGGTTTTTGCACTCGGCATAGGGTTTTCGAAAAGTAAGTCGGCTACATCGTCTACTACCGTTCTATGCCCAACAGTTGTCGATGTCAGATGGTATAACACTGGATGTCCTGCGGGCTTTCCAGGGAATGGGCGCTGCTGCCGCCATTCCTTCTGCTGTGCGTTGCATTGCCTTTTTCCATTTCAGATAGACGTGATCCTAATATCGTGGCCATCCCAGCTGGGTATCTTGGCCCATGCATTCCCTCCCTCGCGCGCGCGATCCATCGCGTTCGCAACCTTCGCCGCCGGTGCTCCGATGGGTGGCGCTTTTGGCAACATTATTGGAGGCGTCGTCACCCAACTTAGCGAGTATGCATCCTCTTTATATTGACGTCGCATTACTTGATATGTCTTGTTCAGCGAACACTGGCGTGCGACCTTTTTCTTATCTGCGGGTTTATCAGCATTATGTGTGATCGGCGGCCTACTGTCGTTTGACGCGGACACGATCACGACGGAAGCTGACGCAAGGTTGGACTGGATTGGCGCATTCCTGATCACCTCTGGTTTGGTGCTGATCGTGTTTGTCCTCGGTCAAGCTCCAATCGCAGGCTGGAAAACCCCTTGTGCGTATCACTTCCTCCTGTGAACAACGGTTCGCATCCTGATTCACATCAGATATAATCGTCTGTCTGATCATTGGAGTGATCCTTGTGGCTATTTTCGTGGCCTGGGAGCATCATCTGGAGAAGTCCGCTGTAGGACCTGAGAAGCCAAGGTCGTTCTGGACGCCACCGCCACTAATGAAGTTGTCGATTTGGTCACGATCCAAGGGTCGCATGGGGGTTGTCCTTGTGATTGCCTTCCTAAACTGGTCTGGTTTCACTGCTTGGGTGCTCTGGGTGCAGGTCTGACCAAGTTCACTATGCGATAACGCGGAGATGCTAACATGTACCACGTGCAGCTTTACTACCAGAATTACCTTGGACTTACACCAGTGCTCGCGATGATCCGCTTTCTACCCATGTTCGTCATGGGTCTTCTCTGCACCTTTTTTGTCGCGCTGGTCGTTGGAAGACTACCTTTAGTGGTGTTTATTGGTGAGTCGACCTCCAAGTTTTCCGACCCTTGGGATCCATGACTGATGACCAACTTTGATGTTCTCAAGTGATGGGCACTCTCGTCACAGGATTCGCTTGTGTCCTGTTTGCACTTATCGACCCATCAGCTACATATTGGGCGTTCGCATTCCCATCTACCACCATGGTCGTTTTTGGAGCCGACTTTGTATTTGCCTCTGGTACTATTTTTGTTGCGAAGATTGCACTCCCGCATGAGCAGAGTCTTGCAGGAGGATTATTCCAGACTATGACTCAGGTGAATAGCCCGAAAAGTTATGTTGGATCACCGGGATCACTGACTTCTTGCCATACTTGACAGCTCGGAGCAGCGGTTGGTCTTACCGTCACCACGATCGTATTCAATAGTGTCGTTGACGCACAATCGGCCAAACTCGGGGTGGAGGTGAATTCTACGGGGACGAACGTGCCGGCGTCGGCGGAACTGCAAGGTTACAAATCCGCGCAGTGGACCAGCGCTGCCTTTCCGTTCCTCGGTATGTGTTTTATGTGCCAAATGGATACTTTGCTGACGCTATCATGCATCCCAGCTTGCTTACTGGCTGCTATCTTCTTGCGGAAAGTGGGCGTTATTGGACATAGAAAACACGTTGAGGAAGATCCGGGTGAACAAACTATCACCGAACAACAGGACGCACAACCCTAGACGCTGTACCAACATTTTTCTCACTCTCAAGTTCACTGGACGTGCTCAACTCGTGCCGACTTACCCCACTAAACTATTCCATCTGGCACCATTCCTTGTCAAGAAGCTATGAAGAGACATGAACCTTTGAGCCATGCCCCATACGTTCCATATGCACGTCATTCGGCGTGCATACCTCATGCTTGCATCGTTTCGTTCTTCTGTTTACCTGATATAAAACCAGATCTCAATAATCCACTTGAATCACACTCCAGCGACAACTTATTTATATATCTTTTGTATCCTCCTTTCATTTCGTCACCATCTGGCGCGTCCCATGCGGTCACCTTCCCTTCACTCTATTGCCTTACTCGCTGGTCGGAGAGGATATTCTTACAGGACCAGGAGGCTTTGGACGCCGTTGAGGATTACTTTTAATCAAGGACGATAGACTGTCACAGTATGACCTACCCTACTCTGGTTTTCCTGTACTTTTAGGCTCGATTCTCATTGTAGTTGCTCTGCATCTGGTATCTCTCCCATATATTTCGACGAATAAGACTACCTTGCGTAGACGTGTTCGTCACAAGCTGTATTGGGTGGCGGGAGAAGAATGGCGCGTGACAGCTGGTTGAGTCTCCATTCGTACGACGTGTCCCGGATACCAAACACCTTGGGATTGCTTCTCCGAGGATGTCGGGCGGATAAACGATACTGCCGACGCTCCTACCCATACACGGTGCAGCACTGGGTAATGAAGCTGAGTCAGGACCGACGGTTGGCTACTACATCCTTGCACTCGCGACCACATGTGGAGACTAGCACAGCCAAGTATGGCCACTTGATGTCGTGTCTTGTCGGAACTGAGTCGCGACGTGGGTAACGCCATGAAAACCGGAATGACGTATGTGTGTAACCGTACTGCACAGCGCGCGCTGCACTAGCGTGGCCCATGGGGTCTTGTCTGATTACCACTCGAGCACACATTGAGTCTATAGTGCAACATACCGAAAAGAGTCTGTGCTATATGCATCGGTGCTATGCCAGAGATTGAAAGGACGGTTTGTCTAAAGCCTCTTGACGGTCAGGGAGGCCAAAGTCTACGACAAGAGTCGATGCAGCGGCTCCAGTTTATTGGTCGTTCGAAAAGTGGATATTCCACACACCGGTGGTGTAGTAGGGCCAACAAGACAGGACCCCCTGGAACTATTAGATGACGACTGCTCCTCGATCTGCCCAGTACAGTGTACAAAAAGAGCGGAAAAGACGGACGATGGCGACACGAAACACCAAGTCGTCGGTGTCGGTGCTTACCGGAAGATCATCGGGACGATCACAGGAGATTATACGTGTGAACCTAAGCCTGAGAATGTGTCAACAGCGTCGTCCAGTTGGACAAGCACGCACGAGGTGTTTGAAACGTGGACGTAGGACGGTCAGTTTCGTTGTACATCAATGGGAAATCATGTCCGTTCCGAGTCGGAGGACCTTGTGGACGGTTCAACTTGGCGCGCGTCTCAAGGCCTTGGTATATATGGTACGCTGGCTGATGCGAGTCGTTCCACTGTCTAGTGGCTTGATTGACGTCTGAGCCGGACGCGGGCGCGAACGCGAACGCATTGGCCATTGACCGTTCCGAGTGGGAAAGTACCGCCGTATGCTCGAAGTGTCGAGGTGGGGCATGTGGTGACGACGTTTTGAGCCGCCGACGCTGCCCGGGTCGGAGTACCTGTGACACTCGGAATCTGATGGGGTATTAGGTTGGGTCCACCACGTGTCCCGGTCACCGAACACCGTTTAGAACCTTCAATTTAGGCCAGCGTGGTTGCGTCCGTCGTCCGATTCGTCTCACTACGCAGATTGGGGAAGTTTGTACACAGGGAAGCGGTATGAGGATGTGAATCGGTCCCACGTCACGATATTAGGTTATTGGATACGTCTTTGATCGTAAGGCTTTCTATCTCTGGAATGGTGGAGGCATTTGTTATCTGTGGTCCACTACGACAGGTTGACAGGCGCGTGTATCGTTGTATCAATATGGTGTCAACATGAAATCAAAGGGACCACTGGATAATTTTTTTTGCGCACGTTTGCGTCACATATTCGATGGCACGGAGTGGAACTGAACAGGTTACAGGGTCACGTCAGAAACCAGAAGGCTAGGCACATCGATCTCTCAGGCTCACTTCCTTTGGATTTCCTTGCCAGGCGCTCGGTTCAAGTCTTGCGCATCAATGACTGTCGCTTTCTCTCCGATCAACATGGTAGCGAAGTTCTGAAACAAGAGAGAGGACGGCAATCAAGAAGGTTGAATATTTAACATTACGCGCAATGCGTTCAGGTGGCAGATCATGGACACGGGAGAAGGAACTTGCTGACATAACACGTTGCAAACTGCCACTCGGACTCCCTCGAGGCCTCGCCAACGTGACTTTTTTTTTTTGCATGTTCCTTGCGTTCCACACGACGCTGTGTCTGGGCCGCTGCAATCCTGCATGTCATCGATGTCCATCTTTCAACACAGCTGGACAATTAACAACGTGATCGCAGCTCACGAATGATACTCTCCATTTGCTGAGACTGGAGGTCCATCGATCAAACGCTCTTGTTCAACGCTCAAGCGCGCCTCGCCACGGGCAGCAGTCACACTGGCAAGGTGAGCAGCCAGACTCGCTGCGGCTACCAACCACTGGTTTGGTTAGAATATGCCCGGTAATAATTCTAGCGGTCCGACCGGAGGTTCATTAATTCCGCCCCCTATCAAAACGGTATCAGCTCATTGTCACCGCGGGAATCGCTAAAGCTGAGTCGGATGCAACATTGACCGCAATGACGGTATGTATTTATTTTGCCACATCCAACCATCATGTCAATGATCCTGGATCATTGAAGCTTGTCTGGAAAAGACAGAACAAGGGAGTTTCGGCACGTAGCTTGCGACGGCGGCGCGAGCTTTGTCAGCGTGAGCGGCCGTAAGCATCAGTGCAGTGCTCTCGCACAATCATGGTAGAGTACCACGTATGTCATCCTCGTGCGTGGTCAATAAGTGTACGGCTATTATCAGATTTGTACCGAGTGCTCACTCAGACTTTTGTGTCAGACCGTCTTCCCTCGGTATGTTTTTCAGTCGAGGCATGAGGTTGATTGAACACCGAAAGAAAATGTTCCTCTCAGGCTGCTGACTAATGAATGTACTGAGCTGCGTACTTGCAGATGTGCGTATTCATCCTACCCTCGTCGTCGGGACTTCTTAACACAACTGACATTTGTCGAATAATTGTGAGTACATTCATCTAAGTCCTTGTCGCTCTATTCTGTTCATGTCTGCTTCCAAGGCGAAATAATTGATGTGATCATCTGTTCTCTGTCTTGGTTCAGCCGATTGTAAGCTGCTGTGTTACAAGTTCACCTCACCCCTCTACATTGGATAGGACCGGATATATTCCTTATGCATCCCGCCAGCCCCACTCAAATCGCTGGGCGCATACAAGGTTAATTCTCGGCACTCTTCTAACCACATTTCCCCTGGAGATAATCATTACTGTTGCAATAACCTGCAGTCCAAAGTACCCGTCACGTACACGAAGCAAGCTGAATAAATGGTATGAGAAACTAATAAGCTGTTTACATTTTCTCCGTCATGGTGCAGGGACTAGCGTCCAAACAGTGGACTTTTTCATTCTGCATGCTGGAAGCTGCGCATCCCGTTTGAACCATCGCAGTTACTATCTTTCAATTGATCCATGGTACAGTGGTGTGCATGCTCGCGATCATCCAATTTGTGTTCCTCGCGTACGTCATTTCCCACCGTATCTTGCGTTACCATTGTAATCAAATACCAAAGCTAACAGGAACATTTCTCATAGCATCTTTCTGTTCAACACATCTGGGAAAAGCTTCCTACGGGAGGATGGCCGCTGATACTATTGTTCATTCTGGAAATTGTCCCCATGTACACTCTGGGCCCTCGATCCATTATAAGCATACGAGAGTTATACGCACGCGATGTGCAGGGTAGACGGGGGAGCGGGATAGACACTGGATTCCCCTTGTCGTTATCCAGAGACGGGGGGGATGTCCGCTGATGTTGAGTGTCCTTTGTTACTACGCTCCGCTTGTCTTCTTTTGACACAGTGGTCGCGACCGACACGCGTCGCCCCATCATTGTTCACTTCAGCTCGTGGTTCATGGTCTCCCTCCATCCTGGAGATGTAGTACAGCACAACAATGAATCATCAGAGTAGAATGGCAACTGAGATTCCTTGAAGAAGCGAGTCGTGCACCATACATGTAAAAGAAAATACATACATACAACTCTTGAATGAAACGACGACCGAAGCAAACACGACACAGTTCAATTACGGTGACAGTCGAAGACGATAGCACTTAGCAGATGTTTAGCGTACGTATGTTTTCCATAAGTTTCTCCGCAGATACGTCCTTGCGAATTACCACCGTGATGAGCACGTCAGCAGCCATCCGCTCATAACCACGGGTAGTCCAAGCAAGCAAGAGTGCACCGAATGGTTGTTTGAGGGAGGCAAGAAGCTTCAATGCACTTTCGCGTCTCTCAGAATCTGTCAGGGGAATGCCCGGGCCCAGCATACATCTGTGCCATGGGTGTAACAGGAACATGCTCTGCGCACCCGACAAGTCGTCCTTCGTGTAAAACTCGACTTTATCGAGCAGCTCTACAGTAGCGGTGTACTTGCCGGAGATTGGATCTCGGGTAATGAGGGGTAGTGGGAACGAAATGCACGGCAACTTGAGGCGTCCGTGGACGACTTCCGGCGGTAGAGCGTCGTGTAGGCGGTCATGAAGCTTCACAGCTGATTCGATATCCGCCTGGGCCATAGATGAGACTGCGGCAGCTAGAGCCTCTTCTGCGATTGGTTTGGGAATGTGGAGAGATTCCGAGCTCTTGTAAACCGTGATTTCAGCAGGAAGGCAAGTGTTGTATTCGGATCGCGAGTCTCCAATCCAATCTAATATGGTGACATCGGCGGATTTGGTGAGCAAATTGCCCAAGAGACGACCGAGTGCAAGGGGTGCCTCGTCATCGCCGTAGATGGCTGGGAGAGTGAGCTTGAATATACCCAACAAAGAGTAGGCAGTGTCTTCTCTCTTTGTAGCCTTGCGCGTTGACGCTAAACGGAGCTTCTCGTGCACGTCACCTGACCCCGGTTTAAGAGCGGCAAGACGGGTTGAATCGAGTCCAGTGACACGTTTCATTCCTTGTTGGATGGCGCGATGATTCTTGTGGTTGGTAGGTTTAGTGTTTGGGCCGGGGGGATCAATGGGGAGATATGGTTTCCAGTCATTCGTGTAGAATTGGATGACTTTGGATGCGAAGTACTCCTGCAGGGTCCATGCACGCTCGTTCCACCTACACTCCACGAACTCCTGGAGTAGTTCGTCCAATTTATCCAGAAGCGTGTTGATGTCGATCTCCAGCTGGTCACGTACGCCTTTGAGATGCACTATCGTGAGCGATGATCCGGAATACCATGCATACATGGATCGCAGCGACATGTCCAGCACATTTTTGTCGGCCTTGTTGATACAACATGTGTCGCTCCAAGCCCACGAATACCCGTGGTCGTGGGTGGTTTTGCAGAACATTTTCAACTTCGTGGTGGGGAAAGATTCCGGGAGGCTGTCCACTGATGCCTTGTCGACCTCGCGGAATTCGGGTTCGCCATCGTCTTCCCAAGTATGGGAAAATGTAGAATAGCGGAAGTATTTCTGAATGGCATCGTGCCAGATGGTATTAGTGGTGATTTGTGACGTCGTGGATAAAACGAGCTTCTTGTACTGCGGATGTGCTCTAAACGCCTCCGTTTGCTTTTGCTTGTCGCAGAGTCGCCCACTGTCCGTATTGACCAGAATATGCGGCCGTGGTTGAGCGAAGGTTTTCTCAACAACTTCCAACACAATTTGCCTCGTCTTTCCCGGATCCACACCTTGTTCCCGCAGTTCTGTCAGCATAGTTTGTTCAGATCGTAAAAAACGTGGTAAGGTGGAACAAATGTTTACCAGTTGACTTTGCATCCTTAGAAAATACAAGTGCTTTGATCATTTCGTCCAATGCTTCGGCTGCCCCATGGTAGCGTCGACGCGCATACAATACTACATGCTTCCTGTCGTAGCCCCAGGGTGATGAGGGATCCAATTTGATCGCCTGGGAGAAGTGTACACAAAGTCACGTAAGATGCATGGATTCGCAAGTATAACTGTACCTCTTCGGCATCCTTCAAAGCCTCCATCCAATTTTCCGGGATGTTTGCATGTGCTTCACTTCGCTTGAGTAGAAGGTTATGTTTTGCATCCAGGTCTCCTATTAGGGGTTCCACAGCCGTGTAATGCTTGATGGCCACTTTGTACTCTCCAGATTCCAGAGCATTATCACCAAGGCCCTCAAGTTTTGTGAGGCAAGTTCGTCTAAATTCTGTTAAAAAAGCACATGAATCACTATCCGAGTCATATCAATACATGAACACTTGCCCGAGGTCCAGTCTGAGAGTTTCACATGCATTGTAATCTCCCTTTGATATGTATTCCTCATCTCAACAAAGAGAATCGCAGCTTCTGCATTTCCAGCATCCAGCAGGAATTGACATTTTTCCTGTTGAATTTGAATGGCAAGACCACTGAACTTCCATCCAAAGATCTTGGAAAATAAGTCAGCATCCATCAGCTCAAAATTTCGGAGGAGTGAAATATTACAAATGAAATAGTCCACATTTCTCGGGTCTCGTCATGGGGAAAGATAGCTGGCATATGTGCTTTATTGAAGGACTCCGTTGCAGGGTCAAAGCACTTTTCAGACAAGTGCATGTTTGCCTGAAATGTGTCAGTCGAAATAATACTGTTACTATATCGAACACATACCTGAACAAGTAGAAGTAACAATAACTCTCGATCCTTTTTATCCCCACTCAACCTGTTTAGATGAGATATCTCCCTGGTATACTCCCCAGACAAACAAAAGAGAATGCTCTATAAACGTAAGGAAGCAGCTCATGAATTAGGATGTCAGATACAAACCCGGATAACTTCTAAAAGGAATGTATGTTCTTTTGGGTGGCCGGTCTGGAGTAGTTTGGGAATCTCCTGCTTAGCCAACTCGTACTTGCCCTGTTGAATAAACGCTATAGTCCTTGCAATCACGCCTATCGATGAGGTCTGGAGAGATAGAGACTAATTGCGCCTCGGGTGAACACGAGCATCTGATGATTAAGTTGGGCATCACCTTTTCGGCATCTTTCAAAGCTGCATCCCCATGCTTCCTACGTCCATGAATAAGAGCCCGGTTGGCATATATATTGTAATCCGCGGACGCGGAATGCTCGATCTCTTTCGTGAACACTTGCTCTGCATGATCTAAAAAGTCATGGAGCCATGCTTTGACTGCTCCATTGCTAATGCTCATGAGGGGTAATGAAAAAGTGGACTGTCGATGACAATCATGTGAGGAAATCGACAAAATCGGTGTCCACGTACAGGAGGCGGTTTCTTGGTCAGATTTTGTTTGTGATCTGCGCACGATTTGGCAAGCTCATTGGTGGTCTGGTGCTCGGTCGTCAGGTCAAACAGGTACGTGCGAGTGAAGCGACCTACGTCGGTGAAATGGGAGGGATCAGTAGGAAGTTGTCGAAGATTCCAAATGGTGAACTTTGTGCCTGCTGCGGCTACCAGAAAGTCGCTTTTGGGAGAGAAGGCGATGCAAGATACATCTCCCTCGAGCTTAAGGGTATCGCCAATCTGCTGACGGGTAGCTGTATCTCGAAGAACAACAGCGTTGTTTATGGAGTATGCGATAAGTTTGCTGTTGGGTGATAGAATGACGGTCGAGGGGTGTTTGATACCGCGAGTCGCCCATTGAAAGACCAGGGAACCGTCGTCAGAGTTAAGACACTTGATCTGACCCTGGGACACCGCGAAGAGTTGAGGCCGATGACTGAACCAAGCAAACGCGATGTTGGGAGAGGAGAGCGTCGAGTTGACTGAAATCGGGATAGTGAGGAGTTTCTGCCACTGGTCCGAGCTAGGGGCATAGATGCGGACCGAACCAAAGAGAGTGGCGGTCGCGAGGCGCTCGCCACAAGGACAAAACTTGACCGCGACCACGTTATACTCGTGCTTGAGCGATCCAAGACGTCTTTTACCAGTAGATATGTCCCACATGTCAACCGTGCGGTCGTCGGACCCTGTTACAACCCATTTCGAGTCTGACGAGATATCGATAGTCCTGACTGCACCGATAGCGTGGCGTTCCACTAGTTCCACCCCACGCTCTACCCTTTTCCAGATTGCGAACCCATCCATTGTACCAGTAGCAATCCAGCGCCCGTCTTTGGATGCAGCGACGGCGAGAGTGCCAGTGCTTGGCTCGATTGGTTGTCCCATCAAATCATCTCCAAGGTGGCGTAACTGAACCGTACTCTCCTCGCCGCTGACAATGCAAAGCCCTTCGTCGGGTAGAAAAGCTAGCGCTCGGATCTTGGAATCGATGTTCATCTCTTTCTGGGTGGCTTGGCGCGAAAAGTTAGCGTCGAGATTGGCATCTGATCCAGATGATCGGTACGTACTGTTCGTTGCAAACGAACCCTGGAAAAAATTCATCTCTGCCAACTGCCTGTATGGAGCGGACAGTCCGAGCGACACAGGATTAGCGTGGGTTGAGGGCGAACGTTTACTCACGACTGATGTCTATACTTGTAGATGATTGACTGGCCACGTGTCCTTCATAGTCTGCGGCGTCAAATAAGATTGTTGGGAGGCTTACATAAATAAGACCTAGAGCAAAAGTAGTGATATTTGCATCAGAATGGAATCAACTCTTACCGAGAAATACACATTCGTAGTATACCGTGGCGACTATACCCCAGTTGATCGTTCCGTCAAACTACGAGCGCGCTTCTCCGCTCTCACGGTAAGCATTGGCACTCAACTATAATGTAATCTTGAGCAAATAATGAGCTTCATAATGTACCAAAGCTAGACACAACGCACCATTCCTATATGGTTCCCAGAATACCACTCGATCGAATTACTTGGTCCATCGTATGCGATGACAGTTCCGATCTGCACTGGCAGTAACGCCAAGTACATCACGCAAAGGCGAAACGATCCGGATAAAAGTCGCCATCGCTAGTGATATCAGTACGGTCAACGAGAACAAAGAAGAGATACGACACCACAATTGTCAGTGCACCATAGTTGTCCCCTCCAGTAGCTACTTTTCATAGGCGCTTTGATTCCGAAGCAGCGGGTGCTCCATGGGTCAGTTTTTTCTTGCCCTTGGGGACGGAAGGTGCGCCGCAAACATGCGATGTTATACCCAGTGCAATCCCAGTGAATTAAGGGCAAGTAGTTCTGCGCGTGTGCGGACTGATGGTAGTGCCGGCAAAGACGTGCATGTCTGGGCCCGCGAGAACGACATTTAGTATAATTTGCCCACACCACGACATGGGCCACGCACTGTGTGGTAGACGCATCCACGATACGCATCCACGATTCCTGCGATGGGCACCCTGTATGAAACAAGCAAAGCGAACTTGGTGTGGGGATTTCACTCGGAACCTTTATTGTAACTCGTTGCAAGTAATCGCGAACCAACGATGACTAGATCTGACGAAATGCATGAGATCAGGTTTGCAAGGGAGACCACATACGTGCTGCCAACGTATATATTCTATGACACCCAAGTTCTTCACTGTACTGACTGAACGAATACTGCAACACCAGGAGTAAACCGACCAAAAAGCCCGAACCTGGACGAGAAGATGAAACTGGGCATTGGGGTGCAGATGACATTGATGTCAGCTTTGCATATCCCGCGACGACGACACGAGTCAGTGCTGGAAAGAGCAAGGCAAAGCCCGGGGACAACTGGTAGTGGGTGAATAAGCCTGGAGACAAACCACGCTAGTAGTGCAAAAGGTCCGCAGATGAGACGTGAAAAGGTCCTCAATGGGTTCGCGCATTAGTATGTATATGCGCTGTTTCAAGAGAGTCTGAGAGTAGTGGAAATAGTGGCCGAAACGAACAGATCCATCGTGTGGACGTCGAAAATCGGGTGCTGAGTTGAAGAGACCTGCATGATGGAGCGCAGCACTTAGGGTGGCCACTGGCAAAGGATGCAAATTGGTAGTAACATTCGGCGCGTTCTTGGCAATCTCCTTCAAGTCGACTGAGATGGTGAAAAAGGTGCCATGCGTAGTATAGTACCAGTCGGGAGGACACGGAAAGTCGGAAAACCACCGTGGCTACTAGGCAGTGGTGCGTCATAAACAAGCAAAAATAAAATGACCACCGCAGGGGTCGAACCTGCAATCTCCTGATTCGTAGTCAGACGCGATGCCATTTCGCCAGGCGGCCGATGTAAGGGAGTACAACATTTGGGTATCGACAACAACGATATGGTTGAACTTCGTTCATCACTTGAACTCAGAGTAATTCGGACATTAAGGCTTAATTTTTTGGGACGGGAAACTTCGATCCCAACCCTCGTGAGTCCAGGTCCCGAGTCCGAATCGACTTCCCATGAGCTGGCTGAATCGTGAGGGTCATTAGTCCATCTTTGGGATTCAGATCAGGTCTTAACGCAGGGATAGCTGCGTTGGGTGTGGCAGGAACGATGTGTGTCTGTCTTGTGGATGGTTGCTAGAAGAAGTATAGCGTCATACCACGTGATGGTATCGATCCTTTATATATCCCGACCGCGACTTCCCATTGCTCCTCCCCCCACCATTCCCCTTTGGTCACCACCAGTTTTTTTCGTGATGAGCGCCCGACAAACCTTTGTGCCACGCCCGTCGTCCTGTGTGCCGCCGTCCGACACCACAGATACACGCTCCAAAGACGGGGACAAAGCGATGTTTGGCAACGGGAACAGCAAAGCGCGTTCGATCACCGCTTTCTTGGGTCAAAAGCGTGGCGGAACCGATACCGCACCAAAAGGAGCAGGTCTTGGACGAGCAAACACGAGTACGAATAGACGAAGCTTCGAAGGGATCATGCGGCCAGAGTTGACACCCATGTCGATCATACCGTATCCGGCGACGGGACAGCTCGGTGCGGGAATGAAACAACCTGGAGCTGGACAAACTCCGAGGAAGACTGCCAGTCCAGGAACATTTGCGAGACCGATGACCCCAGTGTCTGTGCCAAGAGGTTTCAAAAAAGGATTTGGTGTCCTCACGGAGAACCGAGAGGACGAGGAGACCCCAAATGTGGACGTGCATGGGAGCGGCATCATGTTTAGGGGACCGGAAGGTGACGCGGATGTTCGCATTACTGCCGGGACTGGGATGGGTGGATATATGCGCGTGTTTGGGGAGTCTGGGGGTGGTGGGAGTGCAGGGGGGTTACAGTCGAGTTTGGAGTGTGGCATGGCTGCGCCAGTGCCAGGTTATGCGCTTGGGAGTCTCCGCACAGACCAGGAGAATGAGGGGTGTGAGATTGACGGCATTTTCGCGCGTTTGTCGAGGCCCTTAGGTGAGATGGCCGAGGAAGTGGGAGGTATGGAAAACAACAATAACTCGCAGAGGAGTCTCGGGGGGACGAAACGCGGGATGCATCGCGAGGACATAGAAGAAAGCGGGAGGTATACTGACGAAGGGCATCAGACCGAGGGGTCCGCAAAGAGAATGAGGCAGATGCGACACGATCCAGATGTGAGTGGCTTGTTCACGCGATTTGAGTACTGTTCGTCCCGAGTCAATGTGGGTAACACCAGGAATACTTTCCGATTTCGAGTCCTCACATTCCATCGACACCTGGACCACCGACTTTATCTGTCGATGTGCTGGGTCCTTCATTGATAGTGGCTCCAATGTTTGAAAATATGGAGGAGTTTGTCAACCTTGATGAGATCGAGGCTGACTGGAAGCGTTGGAAAGGGTGCACGACAGAGGAATGGCTGAAAGGCACTGATGGTGAGTTCTTCGAATTCTGCTCAGATGAAACCCACGTGTTGTGCAGAACTCGCACAGGATTACACAGACATATTGAACATGGTGCGTATTACTAACCTAATGTTAGTTCTGATCGTATACGCTGTCCTTGTCCATGCCACAGGTTAAGGATCACGTAACGTAAGTCTTGCGTCTATCATTGAAGTATTGATGTTGATCCACAATGAAGGGAAAAGGTCTTGGCGTATGCGAGCATGATATCCTCGGTTGAAGAAAGGCAAACAGAAGTGAATCGCAATATTGCGATAATCCATGGAAAAGGGAGTGTTGTCCGGGAGAACATCTCGAAACTAGGAACAAAGAAGTGATAAAGAGGTCGCAAGTGTAAGTATGGTTCAGGTCTTTCGTCATGCAGGAACGTACCAGAAGTATTCGTGTGTTTTCTGTTGTACGCACTACACTGGCTCGTACTGCGCTGTCAGAGCAAACAAGGAGGATGAGAGTGTTTCTGGATCGGTATGACGAGTGACATTATCTTCCACAAAGAATGGTAGACACGGTTGTGGCTATAAAATCAACACACGTGACAAACGAACCGCGTCGGCTCTTTTTGTTCCCACAGGTGCATTTGCTTGTATCTTCTCGGAAACCCTCTCTGACCCTTGATTCTCTGCCATCTCACTCTTTCATCACGTTTTTAACGAACTTTCTCGCCCCCACAACTAACTTGTCAGGTTTGTGACTTCTTTCCTCGGATCTGGCAAACTCAAACAATTTTTTTCTGCAGAGTCCACACATTCCCTCCCCATCCACCATTCACAACCAGTCCTAACTCGCTCCGCCATCCTCACTGTCTAATATCATTTGACACACCATATCCCTCATTTCTAGCGCTTTAACTTGCCACTCGAGATGGCAGGCACACAGGAACTACCCTCGTGGCTGACCCGCTCGACAGTGGTCATCACAAATTCGATTGGGCAGCCTGTTGCCACGAGCACGACGCTATTGGAATTACCTTTGACGTACTATGGGCCTAGTGTAAGTGAATTTTCCTTACACTTCATGACCCGTACCCTTCTATTTCCTGGGCGTGGTTCAATTTAGAGCAGTCCACTGCCTTGCACAGTTTCAGTGGTCGCTGTTCTCACTGGAAGTATTGTCTTGCCAAGGATGGAGCCCGGATAAACGGAGAATGTAATGATGTCGCTAGATGATGACTGATAAGGTGATTCTTTCTAGATACCTCTTGGAACAAATGGGGTCTGGACCTATGGTGGTCTCACTTCTCCTGCGTCGTCTACGTCATCCACTGCGACACCTACAACGACCTCTTCCACAACGTTTACATCCGCTTCTACTACTAGTCCTCCATCCACTTCGACCACAACCACTGTGTCTGCGACACCTTTTCCTTTCTCTGCCTCTTCAACTCTTTCGACTGGCGCGATCATTGGTATCATAATTGGTGCCATCGCGGGCTTTGTTCTTCTGCTCCTCCTTCTCATTTGTTTTGTTCGCTATCGATCACAAAGACTTGGCAACCGACCCCACCAAACACCAATTTGGACGCACTGGGAAGTCGTACGCCCTTCAGCACCTCAAACTGATGAGGAGCGGCCCGCCGGTGTTGGTTCTCCACGAGACAGTGGCGAAGAGGCCGACTCATTCCTACGACGAAGTCGCAGTGCCATGGATGGATCCGGACATGCCGGTTCGAGCGTCCGCCACGTCGCTTCTCTCCCCCCCGGTGCTGCGCCTCCGCAGATCGTTGGAAGTACCGGTTCTGGTGGTTCTGGACATACAAGTTCGTCTGCTGTTACAGATTATGGTATCTTGCTACCTGGTGGTGGACCTATCGGCCAAGCATACCATGACGACCCTCATCTCCCCGCACGACCAAGCAGCGAGGTGACTGGATACATCATTCCTCCTGGCGAACTATCGAAGATTGACGACGAAGAGGAGCCTTTGGACCCACCGCGAATGTATGGTGTTCAACGTCCCAGTGATCCATTGCTTCCTGAAGTGTTTGCACCTCTCCTCCCTCCACCACCTCTTGACATCGACCGACTATCCACCCGCAATCCTTCACTGCACGAGAACGAAAAGTCTGTCCGCAGTTTATCCTATCCTGCAAGTGACTTGGAAGACCCAAAGGTATACACTGCTCGTCGTGTCAAAGTAAAGGAGCTAGGCCCACGTTCCCCGACTGATGATGCAACGCCGTATTCGGATGACGGCCCCGTCCCTGGACCTAGTACTTGGAGGGATAGTCTTGGGCTCAGTTCGATTTCGAGGCTGAGGAAAAGTTGGTTAGGCGGTTCGTCTTCACGGAATACCTCCAAGTCGTCTGGCGGACGTATACGCGCAGACGACGCGGATGTCAACCAATCGCTCTTAAGCGCACCGCGTGTTCGATCCCGGGTCGGCCTTGGTCTCACCATCGAGGGCGATCGCCCCATGTCTTCTGTCAGTACCAAGAGCGCCGTGTCTGGTAATACAATATATCACGATGCCGTGTCGCGCATTGGTACACCCGTCTCCGTTCCTTCGCGCGCGATGACACCTGGTGGTGCGCGTGGTCCAGGTTGTGCAACTGAGCCCGCTCCTCCTTTGCCAACCGGGGCGCCACCTGCCTATGCTATCAGTGATCCATATGACTCCTTGGCGAGTCGAGGAAGCTTCCCTCACTCCCAAAGCATGGATGTACTCGATCTTCCCGTTCCACAACCCGCTCCTTCATTCAGCGCCTCGGGAGGTACATCTACAGGAACAAGGAACGTAGCTTCGCCTCCAGGACTCGGCGGAAACGTACGGGCGTGGCGCGACTCGCTCTCTGTTATCACTGGATCGTCGAATAACCCAAGCGTTACGACCGATGTCCTTGACGCTGAACCTCCAACGGCAGGGGAAGGGTGGAGAACAATGGCCAGTCTGCACGCTACCGGCACGGGTGAGGCTAGGACTGAAACAGGCGAGCAACGGGCAACATTTGGTACAGTAAGTTTACTCTCTAAGTGCGGCATCTAACTGATTACTGAGCTACGTGCTCGACAGCCTCAGATAGTCCACCAGTCTCATCCGATGCTCTCTGACCAGGGTTCGCTACACTCAATGAGTTCGCTCCTAAGCCCGTTTTCGCACTCATCCGGTTCTGCCCCCATTTCTTCCAAACATTCCCAAGTCCTTTCTGGTTCCAACTCCTCCCGCCCGTCCGCTCAGTCTCACGTACAGACTGCGAGCTCAGGCTCTGTACGTTCCGGTTCCCTTTCTTCGTTTGGTCGCAGGCGAGGTGGTCCGGTCTCCCCCTCTGTCTCAGCTTTCGGGGGCACCGTTGAATCAGGTCGACTCTCTGTCTTGGAAGAACTCCCTTCACCGGCCACTGATGGACCGAACCGTGTGTCAGTGTTGGGTCCCATGCCGTCCTTTGCACATTCGACGACAGCACCGACGATTCGAAGTGTCGGCGCAACGACCACCTCAGACGATACAGACGTGACACGAACGACGGGGACGACAATGACGGCCGGTACGGAAGCCACGTCGTTGAACATGCACAGCAGGGAGGATGACTTGTCGATGTTCCAGTTGGGAGCGTTTGAATTCGAGAGAGTGAGGATATTATAGAGGACTCTTTGACTTTTTCTCTTTTTGCTTTTTTGCATGGAACGTTTTTACGCGTTCATCCTTCTTTGGCGTTACCTCACCCACCTCCCCCGTGTCCGATCATCATGCTTGCGATACCTTTCACCTTTCCTCGTTGATGTTTGCTCTTACGACTGACGATCTAATGATGCGACACCTCTTGATCCTACCGTTGATAATGTTCATTACTTGTGACCGTTGACCATGATATACATGCAAAGTATGATCTTCGTTGGCGCCCCCATGAGTTGCAAGTTTATCCGACAAGGATATTATAGCCTGCATTGTGGTCGTGAAACTTGACAATGCTTTGGTTATTGAAAATCGCGTGCAAAATATTGTTGCGTGCCAGTGTATGGATAAACATTGTCCTAGCGTCTCCTGGGGAGTTGTTGAAGCCCTTAGGAAGTGGGCTCAAAATAGCACTGTCAGTGCAGAGGAGCCGAGGGGCACTTTCAGCCCGGCTAGTAGATTAGCTAGTAGGAGTCGGAGCGAACTTAATGTTCTATCGATGTTTGGGCCGAAACCAGCCCTCATCGATATCGGTATTTAGCTCACAGCGTCGCACGGGGTCCGAGTCCGAGAGGAGTGTACATGATGATGGATGTGCACAAGCCATACCAAGTTTTCAACTTGAATGCTCGACGCTCCCTTTCAAAGATCAGGGAAACTGATCACGTTGCCATGATGTTTGCACATCCTCGGGAAAACGTCCAGATAATCAACAATATTACACAACGACCGACTCGGAATCGCTCACAAACGGGGTAGTAGACATGGACATAACGGTGCAACACAGTTCGAGTGTTTTTCCAGTCCCACATCCGTCCATCACTGTGCCGTCATAGGCGTCACCCTCGACCAAAACCTGCAGTATGTAGACACAGAAACGAGCGTTTGTAACGGGTCACCAAGTCAGCACGAGAAAAAAAAGGGACGTACGCGCATCGCTCGTGCAAAGTCGGATCGGTTTTGATGGGCATGACTACCGGTGCGCCTGCCTCGGTACGATTGAACAACATCTCTGTCTCTCCCATGTAGTATTCCTTCCAATAAGGGGTGATATTGTCTGGATCAAATTTGACATTGACGTCATAGTACCTAGCGAGGGATATGAAAGATTGAGCAAAAGCTGTGATGAATTCGGCGTTGTTGTAGGGAGGAGGACTGTCTGGGCTGAGATGATGGAATACGGTGCCGGTTGAGAAATACATTAGAAGGAAAGGAGAAGCTGGGCGCGTACCTGTCGAAGTAGTATACGACATCTTGACCGTGGTATGCGGGTGGGATGGCAAAGAGACCCTAAGGCGGTTCCACCAAGTTTAGTGGCTGGCATACAAATCTTGAAAGGCTGACCTTCCATGAGCGACCAGCGAATGTATGGAGCAAGTAGTAGTTTGGACAAACAAGGATGGCTACAAAAGAAATAAGTGATCATGTTTCTGCCAAACCCAAGGTGCTTGACTTACAGTCCCCCATCACCATGATGGCCTGATCAACCGCCGTCCCATATTTCTGATAGATGGACGCCGCTTCTTGGACTTGAAGAAGCGTCATATCCGGGAAAAGCTGAGAGACGTAATCCGTGATCGTCAACGTCTCATTTGTATCAACGAACGTGTTTCCCTCGTTCTGGTTGCCCATGGCGAGCAATATTTGCTTTGCAGACGTCAACTAGCCGGAGATGTGGTAGAGAGTGGCCACGTACTCCGTTCACCTGACCCTTGGCAAGGGTGACGGTTGGACGCTCGAGGATAAACGTGCCGTCAACCACTGGAACGAATACAAATGTGCCATAGAAAGCAGAGCCAGCGAGATCAGTGTTTGCAGTCTGAAGCATATCTGCTTCCACGGACTGTAGACACGTGAACGTCTCAGCGCTCGATGCACAGCTACACAGGAGTCACTACGACGTCAAGAGGTTCTGTTTGGAGAGATGTTGGCCTACCCGGTCATAGTGACAACTTCATTGTACAACAACTAATGTCGGTTACGTCGCAGACCTTCCACAAAGCAAGAGTGACCTACCTGAGGTAGCCGATCGTTGTACTGATACTGAGAAGGCAAGAACGTGGAGCTGACGATCCCAGCATGGAAAAGTGGGGGTTGAGTGTTACCTCCGTCGGCAACGATGTGCTGCAGAACGGAGCCAGCGCCTGCGGATTCGCCCCATATCGTAACATGGGTTTTATCGCCACCAAACAGTCCGATCTAATAGAGACTTGTAAGTATGAGCGGGATAGAGTACACGATGAGTCTTACGTGATCCTGTACCCATTGTAGCGCAAACCTTTGGTCAACTGGTGATGCCCGATGTTAGTGTGATCTAGAATAAAAATTGCTCTTTTTCTCACGGAGGCCGGCGTTCAGAGCATCCTGGGCTTTGACCTCGTTCCCAGCAAGAAAACCTAACGCAAGAATCAGACCGGCTGATAGGCTGATGTCAGCATCCGAAGTTCTTACCGAATGCACCCAGACGGTATTGAATAACGACGACAACCATCGTGTTCAGAGAATCAACAAGGAGATCAGCGCCATTGTACATGGCCGCATATCCAGCCACGTAACTGCACTTTGACATCAGGTACGTTGAAACATTGGATCGAACACATACCCTCCACCATGAATCCAGACCAACACAGGTAGCCCGCCCATAGTGGCAGGTTCTACGGGAATTGTTCCGGGGACGAAGACACTAGTGATATCGTTGAAGTTACACTTGGCATTCGTGTTGAAGTATTCTACTCACTTAAGGAACAAGCAATCCTCTGAAGCACTTGGCGTCGTACTTTGCCGTTTGTTGTGTCCGAACGGTGGAACTGGTGCCGTCATGCTGGCACCGAATGAGGTTTGATAGCACATGTTGGGATTCTGCGTCGCGGGTTGTATACCGGGTTCGGAAACCGGTGGCTGAGGTGCTTGAAACCTCAGGTTTGCTAGGCAGGGTGTTCAATGGAACAACATTATCAAGACGGCTCAAAGGCTACACATGATTGAAGGGAGGTATTACACTTACCGAGAGGTGGAGCGGCATAGCGAATGCTTAAGAAGCTAGTGATGTTCGTCTGTGCATCCAAGTATCCTTGGTATTGGGCGTAACCAAGATCCACGATTGGTGCTGTCACGTTCGTATTTGTGGCCGTCGCAGTGTTCATCAACGATATTGAAAAGACCAACAGTGCAGTCAAGGGAAGACCGTGAATCATCCTGACAAAACTTGGGAAAGGAGCAATCAACAAGGAGAAAATATATACCAGAATTATGGGTTGCATCAAGGCGATATCGCATTTACCCACCTCCCACGACAACAGGGAGGGTTCAATGGCAGCAGAGAGTATTCTTGTCTGATGACCAGACTGCCTGTGTATATGATCCCTTGAGGCTCGTTGTTTTTACCAAGCTCCCACGGGAACGGGGAAGTTCCGGTCTGGTGACCAGATCATCCGTGAGCCTGGGGGCCTCGCTCCGTGCTCTGCATGCCTCTGAGTCAGGAGCTTTTGAAATCTGCACTCCGTCACAAAACCGGTAGTGGAATGAACTTTACCTTTGACAAGCAAACAGACCACACTGAAAATAGTAAAATCATTATTTATCAGCGTCCTGGACACTGATGATTCCAGGACGAATCTTTTCAGGCACTAGTCGTTGGCAGTCCACTGATGGCAGACCTACCGACGAAAAAAAGAAATTGTAAAAGGATTCCGTATTATGTAAAATTTGACGCTGGTCCTCGCTGACCTGTGTGGGCCTCCTTCAGTTCGTACTTCTCGTATTGGAACCCCGGTCGATCTCTCAGCTGCGGGCAAAATCTCATAATTAATTTGAAGACGACCACGCACGACCAGTAATAGCCACAAATCAACAACGAAGAGACGAGGGAATGGTGTTGGATCGCATTGACAAAAGAGACTCTTACACGATATCAAAGAGTAGATTATGAGCCTAGCTATGTACAATGAGAGTACAAACGGTCCACTCACTGACTCAGTCAATTCTATTCCTGAATATGACCTTTGCATGGGGATTGGGTATGGTGAATGTACCAACACGCAAGCTTGGCGGGAACGTTGCATTGTCTTCCAATTTCACATCGTATGTCACAACGACGTGAGCCAACATCAATTTCAGTTCGCTGGCAGCGAAGAAACGTCCAGGGCTAATGACATGGTCAGAGGGTCAAGTCTGCAGAAGATGGGTGATAGAAGCCATACCATGCCGATCTACCGTGTCCAAAGGGCAAATATTTGACAGAAGTCGAGGTAAGCCAATGTTTCGGCCCATTGCTATCTTCCTCGTGCATCTTGGCAAATCGGAACGGTTCAAATACGCCGGGATTATCGTAGAAATCCTTGTCATGGTGGAGCGAGGAGGTGGCTGCAGCAATCAATGTTCCTCGCGGTATGAAAGTTCCATCTGAGAACGTGAAGTCTTTCAAAGCCTTGCGCGAGAGCGTTGCTCAATAAAGCAAGTGATTAGTACCCTCGCACATAAATAAAGGCGAGAACAACTACCAATTACTCCATCGAAGCGTAGACACTCTTTGAGGAAGCTATCGACTCTTCGCATCTTGCCCACTGCAACTTTTGACCATCCGTCATTCTCGACAATATCCTCAACCTCCGCACGAAGCGGTTGGAGGTACTGAGGGTTTGCTGCAAGGTAGAACAGCGCCTGAGTAAAGGCCTATAATCGTAGATATATTATAATGAGATGAAGCTACTGTGCACTCCAACGTACGCTGGAGGTTGTCTAGATCACGACCTCGAAGAGTGAGGGTCCATCAGTAGGTTCGTGCTTGTACTCACGTGGATAGCTGCGAAAGTAACAGCCAGGATACGAGGTGTCAAGCGCTCTACGGTTGGCTCCGGTCCCTCTGCTTCATCAATCAACCATGATAGAAGGTCGTTCTGTCAAAATTTGCAGAGAGCACTTTTAATCAGCAATGGGGACCACGAACAGGCTTATCATCCCACTCCGTCCCGTACTCGTTCAGGTATTTCTGTCGCTCCTCGATTATTGGGCGTAGAAGCTTCACGCCACGATTGATACACTGAGGGACCTTTGTAAAGAGCCGAGTAGCCAGACTGTGAAGATGTAAAGGGCTACACCTAGGATGACTAAGGGCATTGATTTACGGCCGCATGAATTTGGGAAACCACCCAATTATAAGACCCCCCATTATCATGTCAACGGTACACCGGATGTTGAGATCTATCCAATCAGGATCGCGGCCTAGTGCGATCTAACTAAGATACGAATGCGACAAACAGACAGAGAACGTACATAACGAGAGGCCGACGAATACTCTGTTGCTCGTCCTGCAGATGACCTTTCGCACGATACTCGATGCTGGTACACCCTTCCACTCTGAATGCTGCCAGGTGAGTTCATGAGATAAACTCGTCGGTTCAGATTCGTCACCATTTTCTCTGAGGTCCAGAAGCTCCACAAAGGATGCGACAATCTCATCACGGATCTCGGGATATAGGACATCAAGATTTCGAATGAGATGGAGGCGGATAACTGCGATGTGGTACGGATTATGATAAACATCAGGTCCCAACAAGTGCTCAACCTGGATTCGCTGCAGATGACATTGCAAAGACAACCCACAAGAGGAGGATGGTTGCTCACATCATTGAGGGCTTCCACAGACGAAAGCTCATCGGAAGCATTTGCCAGTTCTTCCAGGTGCTCGGGATTGCTCAGAATGACTGTCCAGCGGTTGGGTTCTGCGACCTTGAATGGCTCAGGCTTGTGCTATGGGACGAAGAGTTAGATACTGGACAATTACCACTGATCATACAGGGCTTACTCTTTCGTAACCTTCTTGTATAACCTTTTGAGCGTTCATTAAATACTTGAACCCAGACCAGCAGGAGCCCAACCAGCTACTTGAGTCGACGGTCGGGATCGCATGGAGCTGGCGAAAATCACCAAGGTTCGGTTGGGACCTTGAAGGGCTTCCACAGTGTGCACCTAGGCAACACTCACATTGGGACCTTGATATAGCTTTGTATATGCAATGATGGCAGCAACGAAGCCCAGGACGCCATAGATAACACCTGAGATACTTGTTGGTAAGTCTGGCAGGTGGAAATACATTGTGAGAAGGGCGTAACTCATCTGACCCGTAGAGTATTAAATAGATCACCGATTCAATATCAGAACAGTTTAAACGGCGCCGAGCGACCAGACAAAAAACAGAACGAGCAGGTGTGCAGATTCAAAATCACTTAAGGCTGGTACGTTGAGGTGAGAATTTGAAGTCTTGGAAGGCGTTCTCATCATTGCGTGCTCATCCCAGCATGGCATCACCAGCCTCGCAGTCAGTCACTGCAATTTAAACAATCCAACCGGTCTGGGATGAGCGGCGTGATGCAAGCTGGTCACGGTGTTGTCGCTGCTTAGATAATCGATGGCAACTGGTGGATTGAGTCCGTTGAGAGTTGTGTCGTCTGGGTGATTCCAGAATTCCCTCTCCCTCTCCCTCGAACGATCTCAAGCAAGCTGGCGAATATTTTACAGGCATTGATCTCGTGACTAACTCCGAGGGCGCGGGCGCTGGCGTGACCGTGACCGAGGAAGCCACGAACCAGGCAGGATGGCGGTGTTGGACGGGATGCATCTCAATGATGATGAGATGCGAGATCTGGCTGACTGTTGCGTTTCTTCTTTGTTGATGGGGTGCTGACGGTACGATGATGGACTGGGTTGCGCAGCACGCTTCGGTTTACGGCGAGCAAGCCCATCGACGTGGTGGTTTATTCGGCTGACTTTGCGATTATACCTGCGAATACGACGACGGAATCGGGCACGGGCACGGGTGCGAGTGCAGGTGCGGGCGCGAGTGCGGGTACGAAAAACGAACCTCACCAGGTTCAAGGGGCCGCCGCTGCCGTCATGACATGCCATCGCGTCGATCATCCGGGGGTGAACGAAAGGAACGTGATATGAACGAGGGTCAAAGGTCCATCTTATTATTAGCGCTTTATCCTAGAGAATTTCATCTTGCGCTGCAGAGACCACGTAATACAAGCAACACGTTCTATGTAGCGAGGTACATACCCGGCATGACCACGCGTCAAGGCATCATGCCCGATTCCCGCCAGTGCTGCAGCCATCGTCCGACGTCCTCGTGTCCCAGTGCTCTCGTGCCTCCTTGTAACGTCGACGAGGCGTGCCACGCCTTGTCGGATGCGATCCGGGCGTGGTCGAACCCGAATATGCGCGTCGGCTCGTGCGCTCGTGCGCGGAGGTGTCGGAGGAGCGTCAGCGCCGGGTCATCGAGTTTCAAGGACGACGTGGGGAGCGGTGCCGTGTGCACGTGCGTCTCGAGTCTGGCGGTCCATTCGGCGAGGGGGACGAGTGGGAGGTCAAGGTGGTCGCTGATGGTGCGCAGGAGGACGAGGGTGGAGACAGGGAGGGGGTGGGTGACATGGAAATGGGTCGACTGGGCGTTGCGCATCTCGGCGATGGCTCGAGCTGCGGTGTGTACTGGCATCCAGTGGACCACCTGTGTGTGTGCGTAAGAGGGGTGAGAGATGAGAGAAGGGGAGACACGTACCTCGTCGATTCTGGGAAGTGCCCTTAATGTGACGCCGAGGTGAACGATCATTGGGAAATGGGCTTCTTCGCGCCAGCGCCCATTGGATGCGCCGCAGAGCGGACCTACCCGGATGATGATCGGCCGGAGAGAGGTTTCGGAGGCGGCGACTGCGAGGATCTGTTCGCCTACCCATTTTGATTCGCCATATGCGCCGCCAGCTGCATCGCATGCGCCGACCGGACCTTCGGGGGCAGCTGCCCCTTCTGCCCCTTCTGGGGAACCCTCAGATGCACCTCGGAGTGTGTCTGTCGAGCCTATGAATAACAGGCGGGGTGGGGCTGGAAGGGGACTGGAAAGGGCGAAATCGACGAGGTTGCGCAGCATGCGAAAACTGCTATCAAAGATACTGAGGGGTAGCTGATCATCGGACGTAGACAACCATGCGTTATGCACGATGTGGGTTACGGAGGAGAGAAGCTGCAAGCCAGAGCCGTCAGTCTATCAAGACATGTACCTCAAGTCAGTTCAAAGTACCTGTTCGTATAGTTGTCGAGATAAACCAAGGTGGTCACGACTCGCGTCTGCCTCGAGGAACGTCAACTTTGGATCACGAGCCAGAGCGTAGTTCAACCCAGACGCTTGTAGTAACGCTGCCTGTCTCTCCACGCTAGAACCTGGTCTGCTCTTCCTGCGATTGAGAGCATAGACGCGCGTGACTTTCGGATTCTGCAAGAACTGCGCTAGTAGATTGGAGCCAAGGAGGCCCGTCGTGCCAGTGATCAAGACGACATCATCATGAGGTGGCTGCATCGAAGGCCGGTGTTTTGGAAAGTTTAGGGTGTGAGACTGGACTATCTTGGTCATCTCGAGACAACGCGTTAGACTCGACTCGGTTCTATGACGGAAACATGCTAGTGCGGTACGAGCTGCAAAAGTGGCGAGACCAGCGATGGTCGGGTATTGGTAAACGATGTTTCCTGAGAGCCTTCGGGTGTCGGTTTTCGCTGTGCTCTGAAGGGCGTGAAAGAGTGTTATCCGGATGCGTGTTGCTTGTATGCTGCGGAGAACGGGTAAATGGTCCGCAGGGTCATGGCCAGCAACACATACCTATCTATCCCATAGTCGAACAAGTCGGCATCGTCATCGAGCTTTCTGCCCAACACGGCAACTATGATTCCCCGCACATAAACCAAGGAGTTCTTGGGACTCCAAACCTTGGGTGGTTTCATTGCTATGAATGCAGCTCGAGCTAGGGTATTGTAAAGTGCGTTAATTTCGTCGTTGTATTGAGCTAGGGTATCGTTTCTGTTTACCCGGACTGGGTTGAGATGGGTATATATGAATGGTTTCGTGAGCGCAGCGAAAAGGATCATCTGGAGAAATTATGATTGGTATCTTGGAATGGCTCATAAGAGTATAAATCAAACCTCTTTCTGAACTCGAGCGTGTTGGGGTGCAAACATGTTCACCCTTTCAATGACGTGCCTGTATGCGTCTGTGAGATTAAGCTCTCGAGTAACACGAACTGAATTTACTGAAGCTTGTTCCTCGTCTCTCCTACTTGCTTTGCATCACTCGTATCAATCTTGTAGCCATCCTCCAGTTGAATAAGAACGCCTGCGTTGTATCTTGCGTGTCCAAACATGATTGCAGAATGTACCATGGGATGTTCTACAACGAAATTCTCTAAAAAGCCGAATAAGACTCGTCGCTGAAGAGAGCAACGGCACATGCATACCAAGAAGTACTGGATTGGTCTTTTAAGTGGTGAGATGAGGGTGTACCAGCGAGGATCGCACAACGTACCACTTCACCCGTGATATGCAGAAAACGCTCCGTGCTCGCGCTGGTGGAAGGGCTGTACCGGACAGCATCCCGGGGCGTTGAAGTAAACGAATGGGAAGAACCAGCTGCTGAAAACGCCATAGCGAAGTGAACGTCTTACCAGAAGACGTGAGATGAGAACGAGGGCGAGTTTTGAATGATGCCATTCTTTATATATTGGTCGTGGCGCCCCGAATTGTCCGTTGGGCAGAGCTGGTGCCTGATAAGTGGTGGAGGCTGTTCTCTCATCATATTCTTGATGGGGCCATTGTCCCGCTGCCCACCAAGTAAAGTAGTGTGTTTTTACCCTTTGGTCACTTGCCAAGTCGATAGCTTTGAGTTCTTTGACTCCTCGCGAGTCCGAGCTGTGTGGCCATGAGGGAAGGTTCTTCCAGAAAATGGGTTCTTTGCTATGCGACAAGAATACGTGCACAGTGGTATTGCCAAGGATACACAGCACTGCCTGCCGACTTTCAGTCGAGACCGCCTGAAAATTCCCATGGTGGGCTTGCTTACTGTCAGACGGCGATGGGCGACGAGGGTCACTCCATACATCCTTTGATAGGGCGGCAACAAGGCAAGACATTTCGATCACGTCTATTTATGCCTTGTTTTGACCGACCGCGTCCTCGAGCAACTTCAAGAAGTCATGCCTCGCAGTGGTCAAGGTTCGATTTGCTGTGAAAGTATGCATGAACTGAAGCCTTACTGCGCAGTTTTACTACAGCTCATTTCCCGGTCTGGATCATAGTGGAACTCAATGGAAGGTTGGCTTAATAGCAGGTATGTCGTCATACCCTTCCACTGGACCTAAGTTACAACGCTGCCAGGTCACTGCTCTTCAATCCAGTATTGCACGCCACGCGGCATGCGCACGGGCATGGGCTTATAAACGTTCGGCACCTCCTGGCATGTCCCACTCCCCAATTTTACTTTCCAGCGATCCATCGATCTCCAGAGCATCTTGAAAGGTTTCCTTCGCCACGCGCATGTTGAAAGGACCGGCCAAATTGACAGATGGGACCGCGGGACCTGGAAATCCTTCTTATCCCCCTTGTGGAAATGTGTCGTCGAACCAGTCATGGATGCATTGGCTTTTTCAGTACGTGTCGTCATGTCGCTTGTATTCAAAATCCGTTCATTTGGGTCTCTGAACAGACGCCTTGGGATCTATCACGCATTTTTTGGTGTCCAACAGGCCCTTTTGTATTTCTTCCCATCCATGCCGCTGGTCTTTATGATGCCGAATTTTCAGCGCCTGGACACAAAGTATTCGACTTTGTTGTCTCGTCATATATTCCTACCCTCAGCATTCTTGCACCGTCACGCAACACCCATGTAGCGAATAACGACGATTTCCGCCTGCTCCCTGTTCGTCAACCACCCACAGATGGCCGACTTCCAGGCGTGCACACCGAGTTGGAACACATCAAGGAGGTCATCAGGAATTCAGCTTCAGCATGCGCCACCTTCCTGGAACCCTCTGTCGGAACCGTCGAGGAAGTCTTTGGTTTGATGAAGGAGGCAGACTTGGTCCATTTTGCATGCCACGGAATCCAGGATGCTAGGGATCCGACCGACAGTGGACTCTGTCTCGCGAATGAACGCCGCCTGAAAATATCTGACATCATCGGGTTGTCACGGTCCCGTGGTGGGCTTGCCTTTCTCTCTGCATGTCAAACGGCGACAGGTGACGAGGATCTCTCCGACGAGGCTATCCATATCGCAGCAGGGATGTTGTTTGCAGGTTACGCTGGCGCCATTGGTACGATGTGGTCGATCAGTGATAGTGTTGCGCCCATCGTGGCGAACGCGTACGAGCACCTGTTCTGGAATGGCACAAGGCCAGATTGTCGAGAGGCGGCATGGGCGCTGCACGAAGCTATTGGGTGTTTGAGGGAGAGTGGCAACATGTCGTTCAACGAGTGGGTTCCGTTCATCCATGTTGGTCTTTGAACATTCGGGTGGACTGTGGTGTTTGATGGTGTCTCCGTATCTCAACAACGTACTGTACGCATGGTAGAATTCTCGGGGAGTGCTTTTACTTGCTCGCCTCAATCTCAGTATATATCGTTAGCTCTGCATGTTGCTCTCGACCAACTTAAACTTATAATCTTGGCTGTTTGAAAGCGTAGAGAAGGGTATGTATGTACACAGTCGAGTAGAGGAACGATTCGCGCAAGTTAAAGAGGAATCTGGGTAGATGTCGTTAGTGGTGGTGTTAGATCGACGCGGTGCTGGCTTACACCCGCGTCCACATCCACCTCAAGTTTGGATCTCAGAGGCTCTGAGCGTGCTCCTTCATCGGATCTAGAATCCGACCCCTGCGAAGCGGATGGATTTGAGAAAACGAGGGTTCAGAACGAGACCGCCCGCACTCGCTGGCCATTCAGACCTTTGGTCGCTATTGAAGACCCCACCACCAATTTGCCAAGGTATGATACACAGCACTGCCTGCACCGACTTTCCACGTCGATTTACCATTCAATCAGACCGGGTCCAATGCCACGCAATCCGAGATGGGCCGCCAACTCAGAGCGGTCCTGGTATGAATGCCCCTGAAAATTCAGACGTCATCGGGCCGTCGCGTTCCCGTGATGGGCTTGCCTTCTGCTCGGTATTTTCTGTGCTCAGACGGGAGTGGATTTGACTGTTATTGAAAATAGCATCGATGGAATGGTGACGTCCAAAACATCTTCGAAGCCAACACGATAACGTTCGGCAACAATCGCTGCGGCTTCATGTTACCAATTGCAGAAGTAAGTTTTCTATCGTTTTACACCCACGACAGCTTATCGATATCGAAGTCCTTTGTCCTCGCTGACCTAAGCCTGTGACGGTGGCTTCGGTTCCACAGTGACCGGTTGACCCCTATCTTCTTCCCCCATGAAAATCACGAGGTGAAGCCGAGTCGCGTATCACATGCACAGACTTTGTACAGTACTGAGTCCTCGTGCCAGTCGTCGTTGCTGTTCACGTCGTCCGTCCAGTCCGAACCATCCTCAGCCCCACGACTCACACCCAGACTGGGTGACCAATACAGAGGTTTTAGTGGAAGCTGAGCCACGTATGCACAGACTTTGAATTGAGTTCTCGAAGTCCTTTTACTCGTCCTCGCTGACATAAGCACCTATGTTGACTTTATACTTCTCGTATTGGAACCCCGGCCGATCTCTCAGCTGCAGGGTCGACAGGATCAAAATCTCATCTGACGCAGATGTTTGCCACTTGAGGGAGCTGATAGCTCAGGTGATTCGTGCTGATGCAAACGAACTGGATCTGTACAAGATTACCGAAAGCAGTCCACTGCCTCTCGAGCCCAAGCACCTGAAGACCACCAAGATTTCCCTATCTGATCTCGGTGACCACTTGTCCATTGCACGTTCGCTAGCAACCGTTTTCGGGTCACAACCTGCAGCAGATAATCTTCACCTCGTTGTCATCAACTCTGGTAAGTATCGTTGGTTATCGAGATGCCAAGCGTTCATACTCTGTCATACAGATATTTCTTTTGTCATCAGTTGCTGGATTCGGGGCAGACACTTGGATATCCCAATCAAGCTTGAAGTGCCATCGCAACAAACGGTGATCGAGCTCCTTGGTGCCATACAGGATAAATCCAAGCATTTGGGTGGTGTATCAATCGAACGATTGGAACTTTACAGGTTTTCGTACAGCCACCATGAAGATTTCTGTAGGATTGTCCAAGGTACAGGGCAGGGCTACCTACTCCTGAAGAGCCAAACACTGGAGACTGTGTTCAATGATGTTCCACTCAATGAGAATGTACGTGTCGTTGTGGAAGTGGTTGGTTTGAGTGAGTATCCCTGTTTCCGGAGTAACATTTTTCTTATCACATAATAACAGAGGGCCCGGGTAAACGTGTACCGGATTGGGATGTCGTTGAGAGGGCTAAGAGGAAACCAAGGTTTGCCCCGTCAAGTCTTGGCCCTTCGGAATACTATGCCCTCCAAGCAAACATGGATGAACGTTTCCTCGATGGCCGTACCGTCAAGGTCGAAACCCAGAACGAATCGCAACCTTCCCCTCCAGACACAAACCTCGCACCTTTCGAAGTACTATACACGGGATTCGGAGAATTCCTCGATACTTACCGGGCTGAACGCGAGAGCCAAGTCATAGGAGGTTCGGCTGTCCTAAGACATAACGTCGAGATGTTTGCAAACGAAATGGCTCGGGTCTACAAATCGGAAAGTTCAAGACAATCCGATGGTTTGAAACATCTGAACCGCATATTTTTTTACTCTCGTCCAGTGGCGTCCAACATCAACACAGCCACGACTGACGGCCATTACGTTTACGGGGACTACAACATTCCATGCCTTTTCGTGGACTTCAAGGATGAGAGCGCGGGCTCTATGGCTCAATTAGCTTCCTACTATCGACTGAGTGTCGCGGCAGTTGATGGGGGGTTGCTTTACTGTTCGAGACTCCCAGTACTTGGCATGACTGTTGTTGGTGCGTCTATCATCTCCCTCTGAGGGGACAGCTCTTATTGTTGATTCTGTTAGGTCCCGTTGTTACGTTTTATGCTATGTTCTGGGTTGGCTCGGTTTCCCTCTTCCCTCTGACGCCTGGCATCTCGTGTGTCTCCCGTGCAGCTGGTGGCGACGATCGACGTGCACTACATAGTGCTTTTATCGCTGCGACCAATCTTCTTGCCCAGATCGAAAGGGACGCAGAGAAGCTCTCTGACATCTCCTCTCCACCTCCACGCCTTTTGTGTCACCATTTTCCTGACATCACGGAGCTACCCTCCTTTCCCGACTCCCGTACTTCCATCAGGTTCCATATCACTGATGTGATGCAAAGCGGCCATGGCCGGATTTTGTACCGTGCCAAATCTACATCTCCAGACCTGGACCTCGTCATAAAAATCATACGGCACTCGTACTCGACGGACTTGCACGACTTCTGTGCGTCACGTGGTCACGCTCCAACCATTCGTGGATTCAAGAAGTTTCCTGGAAATGTCATCGTCGTAGCAATGGATTATCTGAAAGGTGACCACCTAGGGTCAGAGGTTTCTGAGGCGTTCCGAAACAAAATGGCCGAGCAGCTGAAACAACTTGTCAAGGATTTCCACGGTGCTGATTACGTTCATGGAGACTTGCGTCTTCCCAACATTTATTGTGTTGGAGAGACGATCATGTTGTTGGACTTTGATTGGGGAGGGAAAGTTGGTGAGGCATTCTACCCATATCAAACTCTGGACTCCGCGCTTAGGGAAGGGCGTGATATGAACGATTTGGCGATCACGAAGAAGGACGATGAGCGCGTATTGAACATAACATTAGAGTCTATCTGTAGGCCGACCAGCGCATAATTATGGATTCTGGGATGATCCCTTATGCTCACGGATCTGCATAGGTAGAGTACATTTGGGTGCGTCTTCCATAAATTCCAGGAACTTGTTGATTCCATACTGCCGAGTGACCACAGAACAAACTTAATTGAGAGTGGTTTCCATTTTTCCTTCTTGCGCGTATTGAGTCTCTGGAGCCTTTGGACGTGATGACACTGCAACGTAGAGCCAATCACGACTACATGTTCGTTATTTCGGCCTCTGTGCCTTCTTGTGCGTTCAGACCATAAAGACTAAATGCTGATTCCCAAATGGTTCATCAGAACACACTATTCCTTTGGTATGTGCAGGACGCAATACTCGTGGCGATTGTTGAAACTGACTCGTTGATCTAAAGTGGGGAGCACACTTTTTTTCTGGGTCTTGCGAAGGTTAGTTTTTTCTTCACATCACTGAATGTTGACCCAACGACCCTGATCTCCAGCTGTAGGTCCCCATTGTTCACTTTTTGTCGCAGACTTCATGCCTATCCAATAAAACAGTTGCCAGCCCCAGCGTGTCCGAGAGACGAGGCGTCCCTCTTGCCGTGATGCAGTAGCGCGACGGGGATGCGCTCTGGAGTTGCGTCTGTACGTGTGGCAAAGGGGACGAGACCGTAAGTGCCTCTTGGAATCTCGCACATCGCTTGTCCGCTCAGTTCTAGCGATAACTTCAAGGCGTGGCTATTAAGATTCTCAATACATCGGTATTTTTGGTACTTGCCCGAAAACTAAGAACCAATCGTGATACTGTTGTTGCAGTTGTGATGATCCTACGCATGTGGGCGATGTACAATCGATCAAAGATTTGAATCCTTGGCATTCTCCTCACTTCCTACGGGAGATCGTTCCCTCGACCATCGGCTGCATTATATACAGCATTTCTTTCAAGTAGGTATGAGAGCGTGGCGAAGAAATACGATCAACGGAAGCGTAATTTGACTGTCGGTGCAAATCTCTGACGATGCCCGTTGAGTCAGCAAATCCAAAGGCACCTGACAGACGAGGCCTCATTATGAATATGTATTGTATGGAACACGACGGTGACACATGAAAACCGCCACATCACAGCTCGATCGTCTCCTTGGCTTTAAATTTCCTATTCGATCGATCCGCAGAACGGAAACAAAACTGGTTTCCGTATAGGTCGAACTCGATATAAGGTTTATCGACCACCGTCCAAAGCGCGACATCTCGTTCTTGTTGTTGGGACGTCTGTACGGGATCCCGCTCGTTGGCCGATGGAGAAAGGGTCGAGTAAAGCGGTACAGCGAGTGTAAAGATGGAATTTTGTTTCGGGACGACTGTCAAAACAACGGTGAAAATTAAATCGGGGATGAGTAGGCAGAGCGTACGTTTCAGCTTATTCTTTCGTGTGATGAGCTTGAATGCGTTCTCGGTCTCGTGAAGGACGATCCCAGAGAGCCCGACGAGGCATGGGTTCCGACTTTGGCGAACTGGGATCGACAGTAGCGGTCAGTGACGAGTGAGACGAGCCAAGTAAGGTTATAGCTCACCTGTGAGCAACGCCCCATTGAGATCGGCCTTTACCAGTTTCCCATGCATAGAGGAAGCACCTGGCATCTTGCCTTCATGCGACGGCGACGAAACATCAGGAACACGTAGCCCTAACAGCTCCGACATATACCCCATCCAAAGTTGATGCAATGGCACGAATAGCTCAAACCTGACCAAAGCAAGACACATGCCACTAAACGGAATAAAGGGGTCCACAATGCCATACCTAGTTGCATGCTTCTCCAGTTTCCAAAGACCTTTGGATTCAGCAGCGTTTCTCCCCAACGGTCTGAGCTTCTTTCGGTGTTTTTCTGCATGTTTTCGAGCTTGCTTCACGGCCCTTTCCTTCTTGGCTCTACTTTCCCGTGCAGGGTTTTCAAGGAGTACGTGTCGGTCCTTGACGCGGCTCTCGTATATGCCGGCGGGATCAGATGTCAGTGTCAGCGCCTGCTGGACATGAATTGGCGTGAACGGCGAGTCCGTAGTGAGCTTGAGACGCTGATTCTGCACAAATGTTGAGCCTTGTGTGGTAGGTATCTTGGATTGGTACGGACCTGGCCATCAGTGATTGACTTGTAAGGATTCACAGTGTCTTTTTGGTTGGTAGTCATCAGGAAAGCATGTCCACGCAAGATTAGGTAATTGAAATTCGAGCCCAGCGCGTTATCCAGGACTCGGAGCAAACGAGCGTCGAGTCAGAACGACCTCACGGTATTACAGTAATATTCGTACGTGCACTGAAGCGCTGACTCTCGCAGGAGTGAGCGCTGAGGAATGTCGTCGAAACCCCGGAGATGTTCGAACCATCGACGAAGGCCGCACTCCCGAGACAGACAGCAGCAGGGATGAATCCAGACTATGGTGGTGAACGAGGTTGTTACTGAGCTATAATTTACAGCCGGGGATCCATAAATATGACTGGTGAGCATAGTGGGAGAAGTTACCGAACGATGCCACCGTCGCTAATCTGATTTGTGAGACGACAGTAAGAAGGCTCTATCAGATGTCGGTCACTTACTGGAAAGACGAAAACCCTCCAGGCAAACAGAAAGGGAGAAAAACATCTTCGTCAGATGCGTCGCCAGGTTTGCTGGAAGCCATGGATGATGGCCTCCTCCTGTCGATGTTGCTGAAGGGCACTACGCCTCAATCGAAAGCTGGAGAATGGGAGAGACAGCATAAGGAAGAAGAATTACGTTCTCAACAACAGAGTCTTGAGAAGGTGCAACAGTGGCTGAACTTCAGTGCGACTGTGAGTGCGCTCATCAAAAGCCTGTTTCCTAGGTGAAGGAACTGATTCTTACAGCCTTTGAAGACGCTACACTCCCAACCCACGAGGAGTTAAGGACATTGTTCTCCCTCCCCTCCTTGACAAGGAACCTGTAAGTGCCTGTGAACCAGGTTTCAGTGAATCATGCCTCCAGTAACCTAAACCATTGAGCAAGACCGATTATGCTCGTTTTTTGTACAAGACAAAGAAAACTGTCGCATTCAGATGTTATTGTGCTACTCGCCCTGCGTGTATCCAATGCCCATACTCTTTCCTCGGAAGAAAGGTTCGAGGGTAGGTCTGGGACCATATCAAAATCGACGATTATCATGCCTGTCAAGCGTCCAGCTCATAACACGACCCTAGTCTCCCTCGAATCTATTGACCGATATTGGGCTCGTGCTCAATCGTCCTGGCATGACACAGCCCAACCAAAAAACTCGCATTGAGGCGTGCCTGATAAACCGCGTCCAGCTCAGACGACTTCCTCTATCCGACCACCATCGTCGCCTTTCATCCTCACTGGCAACCCTGCAAAGCGCGTCCGCAGCGCCTCGTACTTTCGCCTCTGCGCCACAGACACGCTTGGCCCAACCTTGTCCACCGCACGCACGAAATCCGCCGCCTCGACCACCACCCTCGGACTCCCCTCCCCTTGCCCATCACCCACACCTTCACCCCCTATCTCCATCTCCTCGAGCGACCCCAACATACGCCTCAACGCAATCACTCCCGCCTCCCTCACCATCGCCGCCAAATCTGCTCCACTATACCCCTCACACCTTGCCCTTACCAACCTCTCCACGCCCTCCCGCACGTCTCCCCCACCCCCCTCCCCATCGTCGCCACCACTTCCGTTGGCCACCGGCACCCGCCTCATCAACATCCGCACAATCTCGACACGCTCCGAAGCCGTCGGCAAATCAACGTACAAGAGCTTATCGAGTCGTCCAGGTCGGACCATCGCAGGATCAATTATGTCCGGTCGGTTCGTCGCGCCAATCACATATACCGATTTGCGAGCGTCCAGGCCGTCGAGTTCCGTGAGAAGGGTGTTGACGACACGCGCCGACGAATCTGACTGTGCGTGGTGTTGATAAGAAGCAACGGGATGAGGACGTCAACATCAAGCGACGTACCAGACTGTCATCGCGCCTTGGTACCAAGGCGTCGAGCTCGTCGAAAAAGACGACACATGGTGATGATGCGCGTGCACGCGAAAATACCTGCCTGACAGCACGCTCGCTTTCGCCAACATACTAAGTCCGATTTACCGTCAGTCATGAACCTAACAGCCACCCACCACATCGAACCAACGCACCTTGTTCAACAACTCTGGGCCCTTGACGCTAATGAAATTCGCCATCGACTCGTTAGCCACTGCTTTTGCAAGCAACGTTTTTCCACATCCAGGAGGACCCCACAATAGAACGCCACACGCAGCCTCGATCCCGACCGCGCTAAACAACTCGGGTCGCCGTATCGGCTGGACGATCGCCATCTGGAGTTCTTCCCGTATATTGTGCAGTGCACCGATGTCAGACCACGTGACATCAGGGACTGTTGCGAATCCTTCTCGTTTTGAGGACGGCTGGACTTGGGAAAGGGCAGCACGGAAATCAGAGGACGTGATGCATATGGGTGCGAGTTGTGACCCTGTCAATGGGGATGGATGGGCAGTCAAGAAATGTGCGATAGAGCTCGAGGAAAGCTGGTTGATGAGCGATGCAAACGGTCGAGTGGGGTATAACGGTAGGGGTGCTTTTGCTGTTGGTAGGTGTGGGGTCGAATCGACGACCATTGGGGTATCGCTATTGTCGGTTGTCGCTTCCGGCGCGTCCGGTAGAACTAGGGTCCCTTCAGAGATTTCTTTGAATATTCGTTTTACGGCGATTACCCCCGCTGCCCCTGTCAACGCCGACAAATCTGCACCAACATATCCAGGGGTTGCTTTTGCAAGAGATGTATAGTCAAAATCACCCTCAAGTCGAAGTTTGGCACATAGCACCTTGAGTATTCTGGGTTTTCAAATGTAAAGCAACCTGACAGGGAGCGGGAAGTGGGAAAACGGACTTATTTCTGGCGTCCTCGTCGGGTACGCCCATACTTATTTCATGGTCGAATCGACCAGCACGACGCAATGCAGCGTCCAAAGAGTCGGGACGGTTCGTAGCACCAATGACGATTACGGGCTTGTTTTCCGTATTTTCCCAAGACATATCTTTAGATTATTTAGCGACACAATTTTAATAACTTGGATGTACACTGACCGTCCATGCACGTCAAGAACTGAGCTACAATCCGCCGCTCCATTTCTCTTTGTGCACTCTCCCGTTTCGGGGTGATGGCATCGATCTCATCGATGAACAAGAGACATGGTGCGACACGCTGCGCAGTACGGCGTCAGCAAATGCCGACCATCGAGACTTTTACAACTCACCTTGGCTTCCTCAAAAGTGTCTCTCAGCGTCTTTTCCGATTCGCCCGACATCCCTGACACGATCGACGGCGCCGATATACTTATAAAAGGGACGCCCAACTCCTACAACACGACGCGTCCCACCAAGAGCACCAACCAGCCAGTTCTGCATCAGCACACACCCATCCAGACAAACAATCAACAACGTGGACTCACCCCAGCGATCGCGTTCGCCAACAGTGTCTTGCCACATCCAGGGGGTCCGTGCAACAACACTCCCCGGGGTGGCTGCACGCCCGTGTGCAGATAGATCTCGGGATGACAGAGTGGCATCGCAACGAGCTCGAGCATCTTTTCGATGCAGGGTTCGACGCCGCCGAGATCGGACAGGCGGGTCGTGGGCGGGGCGTATGAATTACCCCCATCCCCACCGCTGGTAGTCGTGGTGATGCGGGGTCGTTTTGTCCCATCGTTATCCCCCGCGGCACGGCGTAGCTTGCGTTTTGAAGATGGAGGGCGGGCGTCCGTCGAAGGAGGTGAAGGGTTAGCATCGGCCTGCGTGCCTGTTGAAGGTCCAGCCTCTACAATTTCCTCGACGTGCGCCACCACATTAACAGATTCGTTCGATGGAGCGGGTTGTGGTGGGGGTGTCGTGGTTGGTGGTGGCGTCAGCGGTACGGCCGCGTTGAGGTTTAGCTTAGCTTTGCGATGGGCAGACCAGAGTTCTTGCATGGATCTGTTGAGTGCGTTGGAGCCCTGTCTGAGCGATTTGCGGTCATGAACGAATCGAATGTTCAAGGCGAGATAAAACGTACATCCATGCTTGACATCGAAGGTGACAAGATATTTTGCACAGCCACCACAGAATTCTGCTCTATAACTTGGCTCAGAGTTGTTCGAAGCTAAGTATTGTACGAGTTCAAATTATTCCAGTCGACATAGTTCCTCGGAGGACATCACAGTTGCGACGAGTATGTAGATACGTGTGCGTTTTGGCGACTCCGAAGACTAACAAACTTACTCGCAAATGCTCAATGGCCACGGGCTAGGTGGGGCGGAGAGGAGTTATGAATAACTGACGCTGCGCTCCACAACAAATGTTCGCCGAGCAATCGCTCCACTTCAAGAGTCCGCGCGAGTGGGTACGCCACTATCGCAGCCATCTGATCGATCAGAATGGATCTCATTAGCGTCAGTTGGGCATTACAGCTGGAGTCCATGAGGTCGCCTGGTACAACAGAACTAAGACAGAAGTTAATTTTGGCTCCACAAAACGGCACCTGCCGTGTCGTTAGCTTGTCGTCAGCCGATCTCTACGAGTCATTTACCATGATGGAAGCTGAGCGCTGAACCATACCATTGACGTGACTCGCTGGACACAAGTAATCACGTACCCAACTCACACATGCTACGACATCCGGCCACCATCAAATCCGCCATCTGCGCTGATCTGACTTGCAGATGTTTTGGCATCCAAGAAAAGCTCATTCATCTCTCCAATATCCTCCACCGTTATTTCATTCCTGCCACCCAAGCCAGCTAGAATAGAAGCCGGTGCCAGTAGTTGAAGGGCGTAACTGTCCATCCAGTTCATAAGCCTCAGCACGCTCGTGACGTCATGAAATCGAAATAACAAACCGCATCGATCCGCGTTCCCCTTCTTCCGCCAATCGACCTAGGACGCCTGCTCCAAGCTTCAATCCCTCCACGTTCGCCCGAAGTTGGACCACTTTTGCGATCTGCTCGCTATTGTACCCGTCTGTCTTCACGATGAGGCACCTGTACAGAGCGTAAGAGGCGTGTTTACCTCACGAAAGAGTCCTACCGATCGAGCAGGTCGACTGGTATCCCGTGTGGAGAGACAATATCCGTTGTCCCACGTACGAGCGCATTACCTCTGTTGGTCGCAAGTATAACGGTCGGAGCCATGGGGGATTCGAGCAGCGAGTTGAGGTATGTGAAACATTCGACGTCAAGCATATGCACCTGCACGAACCCACATAAGCTGGTGCGGTGATCCATCTAGAGACTAGCCGTACCTCGTCAATGAACACTACTCCAGGGATGACTTCTGCGACACCTTGGTCTACATAGCCCTTGACAACCTTATTCACTTCTCTACGAAGTTTGTCGGTTACTTCTGTCCGACCACTTTTCATCAGGCTGCCCATGACGCTCATGATATCTTGTCCACCCTGAGGTCGAGCATTCGCGGCATCGAGATCACCAAGGGTGACATCTTGCACGAGTTCTTTTCGCTTGTGCACGTCCCCTTTTGGCAGAGGAACGTAGGTCTCGGATTCGAGATCGTAAGACGACGCATACGCATCTGACCGACCAACTCGCTATGGATGCTCGATTACTGGGACGCGTGGTAGATACATCAAAGGCCTCACCTTGACGGCTCCCGTATTCGCCTCGACATAGATGACATCGCCAACGACAATTTTTTCCTTGAGTATGGCTTCGTATATCGTGGGGTCTAGCCGAAGCTGTTTTGTACCTTTGACGGTTTTGAGACCAACGATGACGTGGGATACCGTCTTGCCATAGCCACTCAGTGGGTTTTCGGATTCAGTAGGTGTCAACTCTGTAACCTCGCCTTCATATACTTCTTTTGTTTCTTTTATCCGGAGACCTAAAACCAAGGGTAAATAAGATGACCACACGGGACGCGAGTAGGCAATGGCCCATGGACACGAGCTCAAAACCGAATAAACGGACGCACCGATAGCTCTCCGAAATGCCTCTGCAAGAACCTCTGTCTTCTTCACCTCTGTACTATACACCTCCGACCCCACCATCGGGCAAAACGGTACTTTGACGCCCAGCTCATGCGACACCGCCAACGCAAGCGCCGTTTTACCTGTTCCTGGTGCACCTACGAGCACGAGCGCGCGCCCCGAAAACTTGCGTGACTTGATCAGATCCACGACGACACCACATGCCTGTATGCGTGCGAGAGCGTATGCGTCAGGGAAAGGCTGCGATGGACGCACCTGTTCGAAAAGAGACTACGTACCTCGCGTGCGTTGGTTTGGCCGATGAATCCAGCGCTTTCGGGCGCAGCGATGCCTTCTGCGTTGAGACCGAGACCTTTGATGTGAGAATGGGGTGCGATGCGAGATGAACGCGCGGTGGAGGCTGCTGAGGGAGGAGGGAGGGCGTTGTGCGCGACGGGCGTCGATGTGGACGGAGTCGTCGTCGCTTTCATTTTTGACGGGCGAACGCGTTCACGCTCGCAGGACGGGGTGGGTTTGATTACGTCAGCACTACCAACTGCTCAACTCGTCCGTACATAAATGGTAAGTAAGAAGAAATCTCCAGTAAAATCATCGTTGGAGATCACCAGCCCGACGTAGTCGTACTTTACCCTCCATTCATTAGATTACTATTTTGGACTGGGGTAGCGCTCAATTACCTACGTTTTTCCTCTAGTTGCGCGTATACTCGGCTGGAGGCAAGCCAAGTAAAAATCGAGCAACCTCGCGGACGTCACATAAAACAGCCGGGACAGAAATCATAGAAGATATACACCCGTGTACTCTGGAATTCCAGTGTGGACGTACGTCACCTAAGAATGCACACCGTGTCATCGAATACGAACTATCATCCAGGTGAAAAGAATACGCCGATAAAAACCACACGCCATGCATTCAATCGCCATCCTTCTTGTCAAGATGTGTTGTTTACCAAAAGCTTTAGAAACAAACAAACACTAAGAATATTCCCGAAAAAGGAAAGAGACATCAAGTAAATAACGAATCACCAGTCACGACCGTACGGTAATAGTAGTGGGGAACCACCAACATGCCAAGGTCATGCAGTCCACCAAGATATCCACTCTGACTGACGAAAAGCCCGATCCTATACTGCGTCGTCAGCATGAACAGACCCTGAACCGTGACATCATGCTTACCATAAATACGCATGATGTATCAAAAACCCGCGAGATGAGGCCAAAGCGCCAATATATGCAGCCTTCACACGGCTGACAGCTACCGGTCGGTGAAGAGATCAGGAAGGTCCTTCATGTCCAAGATGATCACCCCAGCCTCCTCAAGCTCAGCTTCGATTTCAGCCTCGATCACATGAGCTTCGGTAACGCTCCCGTCGTTCCAAATCTCATTGCGATCGAGGGTAGCATGAGCGCCCCTGATCAAGAACACCTCGTTCCCTCTACCAAGCGCAGCGCTACACGTTGCACGAATGCAGTAATCGCTCTGCATCCCAATGACGATAACCTCGGCACTTTTAGGAATTAAATCTCCTAGCTGAGTGCCAGCGAACGCATTGTTTTTCTTCTTGTCGACGACGGGCTCGTGCGGAAGTGGTGGGAAGTAGAGCTGCCAACCTGGTGTATTTGATTCGTCGGGATCATTGGGTTCGCCATTATTGCGAACGTGTATGATCCGCGGCGGATGGTTTTCGGAGCGCGCCTGTGTGAGAATCTCCAGGATGTTTTGACCAACTGTGTGCGCTGAAGGTACACCGCCCTGTTCGGGGTCTCTCAGAAGGTTCACCTGGACATCTATGAGCAGGAGTATACGACAAGTGAGGCCTGTGTATGATTGTGGTTGGCCAAGGGACATGGCGAGAAAAGAAAAGCAAAAGACGAACGGAAACGAGAGAACTCCGGATTCGAAACCAAACATCCGGGCAAATATAAATCACCAACCCCGCGAGAACAAGAGGCAAGTCTTGGGAGAAGACCATATTTGGCTTTATTTTGCTCATGGCACTTCATTAAGCGATGACGTCACGCGAGTATGCAAGTTGCCGCCGCTACGTTGGAGTGGAGCTTAGGAACTGTAGTGGGTTCGTACTTCATCCGATCACAATGATATGGGGGTAATCAGTGAGGTCATCGTCAGATAAAGCCTCTTCGTTTCGCCTTGTGGGCTGCAGGCCGTCCCTGAGAGACAGCCAGCCGCACTTTACATGATTGCATACTCTGCCACCATCTGCCAAACACACCCCTGATCACTGTGATGATCAGTGCCCAAGATCGCATCGCGGTGCGGTAGAACTACACTTCCGAGATTATGCATTACCTGGACCAAGGGACATATTAGGCTGTGAAGTCTCTGTGAGTTTTCACACCGGATCGGCGTACCCGACGCGTGTGCTATGTATGTCACTAAACACAAGGTGATAGCAATTCCAATTCTCACTCCACCGCTCAATCATTGGCATGATACCGCTGCTTATCGAGTATGGCTTCACATGCGATCACATTAATAGTACATGTTCACATTGCCTTGTTCCCCTTACGCCGTGGCACACACTTCTTTGAATTCACCACTGGACGCCATCTCCGTAACTACATCCAGTCCCCCAACAAGCTCCCCATTTACAATGAACTGTGGGTAAGTCGGCCAGTCATTCAGTTTCTTCAATCCTGTCATCATCAAATGAGTGAATAGAAACGTCAATATAGGATACCACATCACCTTGTCTGACCGCCTCATCTTCGAGTATATCAAAGTGCGTAAACGTCACGTCTTGCTCTCGCAATAGGTCGACCGCCTTTCTCGAGAAGCCGCATCGAGGCTTGTCTGGCTCCCCTTTCATGAACACAACAACCGGGCTTTGCTTCATGATACGACGCATACGCGCGACGAGCTCTTCATCCGTTTCCTCGCGCTTTTCAGCTTGACCGTTTGGTTGTGCCAGTGGAGTCTTGCCGAGATGTTGATCGACCAGCGTCGTGACATTCTTTGCATCTACACCACCGACGCGACCAAGTAAAGTGTGGCCCTTGAATGTGAAACTCGGATGAGCAACAGGTGTGATGATGTGAGTATGGTGGACTAGGCACAAGGCTTACCCGGAGAAGAATGATTGAGGGAACAGCCTCCACCTTGAATGACTCTGATATATCCTCCTGTTCCTCAGCCTCGACCTATCCATCAACGCATCACCAAGAGAAACGTTAGATCACTAGGGCGGTGCTTTGGAAGTGCCTTACTTGCAAGACCAGCAGTTCAGGGTGTTTCTTGGCCAGCTCAGCGACAACTTCATTCATCTGTTTGCACGGCTCGGCCCATTTAGCCCAGAAATTGACCAGAGAGACCCGCTTCAGATCAGCGGACAAGAGTTTTTGGAAGTGATCGGGAGAGGTCACGGTGTGAAAATTGGTACTCGACATGACGCAGCGGGTGATAACGAGGGAGAAAGGAGGCCGAAGTACGTCTTAAACAGTAAAATAGCAAACAGCGTAGGGCTCGGTGCAGAGGAAGAACGATTTGGCGTGAGTAACGCAAGTGATGGTCGTGGCGAAGTGGACACTTCCTAAAATAGGGCTTTTTGCTTATCTGATTACGCTCGCTAAGCTGATCATTGTCCGATATGTTTCTTCGGCGATGGCGTGATGTCCTATCTATCCCCACTAAAAGGTACAGCCCGCGTTGCCTTGGAGGTTGGAGCTGTGAAAAAGGACTTCACGGCCCCATGCGTTTTCACTTGGCCTCTATCATGCCAGTGTCGGTGTTTTCGGTGTTTCGCTCGGATAGGCCCGTAGAGGAACAAGATCACGAAAATTTCGAAAAACTATAAGAGTTGTGATAACATCGCAGCAAGGTCGGATCCCGCAGTTCATAGTACATCAGTTTACTACCATGAATGACATACAACATTGTTTCGTACAACACTATCTTGCCATAATAGACACAAGCAAACTGTCAAGATAGATGTTCGTGCTGGTTGATCCCGCGGGTGAACGCAGCTGAGGATCATACCCTTTAGCTGTAAAGGAACGCATAAACTCATAGGAAGCACTAGATTGACTCACCACTGTATATGCCTTCTCAGCAAGCCCGTATTCTTCGGACCATTGTTGAATGACATTCAACTCGAATCGTTCCAGAACTCCAATATCGTCTTTCAGGTTAAAGAGTGCTCATGTCGTCGTCTATTGAAGTGAAGGCTGGTATGTTCTTTGTGGAGGAGATCGGTATGGGGAAGCTAGAATCAATGGGGAAACTTGAGAATCGGGAGCTCCCCCCACCACCGTATAAGGGTAATGATGCCAGATGGACTTGCTGAGATATAGTAATGTTATTAGGCTAGATGGCCAATGTGGAATCAACGGTGGATAGCGTCTCAACAAAATAGTGGCGATCACGGTAGGGGTCTCGACCGAGGTTAGGTCGTGGCATCTCACTAAACATTAGCAGAGGTTATCAGCACATCTACAATGATCGATGCATTGTAATATCAATGGAACCACGCCGGGGTGGCATGGTGAGACTTCATCCCTGCTAGGTTGTAAAAGCGTTGCTCCTGTGATCAACTTCAGACCGCGCTCATCCCAATGCGGTTAGTGTCTGCATCGAACACCTACCCAAAGTGGTCATCAGTTTGTGCCTTGCCAATGACGACCGAATTTTCAAGTATACAGAGACAATGCAAATGCAAGGAGAAGAGGTGGGAGCCGGGAATCGGGATGATGATGTGGTTACCGTAAGTTTTCGTCACAGGAACATATGACTCAGCTCACCCTCGTACTACACGACATTCAGAAGCAGTTTTAATGCGAATTGACAAAGCGTGTCGTACCAAGCTCAGATCGACGCCTCCATAAGTTAATGCTCCATCCACGCATCTTGGGTTTAGTAGTAAATAATGGCCAGACGTTGAACACTCACTAGTTCGTTGAAGGGGCAAAGTAGACGCCGAGTACTTGGTGCTCAACCAGACCCTGCGACACAAGGTTGTTCATTACTGCGAGGATGGTCACATTCCCATCGGGTAAAAGCGTTTCCAATGTGGATATCGACTGGTCCAACGCCGAGGACGCCATCGACACCCGTGAAACTGGAAGACGAAAGTGCATCGCCGATGGATTGGTTAGCGATGATAAAATCGGGTGCGAGGGTCACTTGCCAGTGATCGAAACGGTTGCTTGAAGGTCTCCGCATGCCTTTCCGGAGATGTAACCCGCCCGGTAAGCGACATTCACAGCTTCCCCTGTGGAAATGAGATGATGTTCGAACATATGGAGCGCTAACACTGTAACAAAATCGTAGGCATTGTGAATTTCACTCATAAGATCATCCCCACTCACCTACAAAGTGTTGGAGGAACCATTGTCAACAATGAGGTTATAGTAGGTCAGAGGGTGGCCGATACCAACCTTTGCCGTGTATTCGTCGTACACGAGAGTCGTTCGCTGGCTTTATGGAGGAATGGTGCAGCACGAACACGATCTAAGTCGAGAGATCCCTTGAGGTACGACCGAGCACGCCGAAGCTTCGTCAGTGAGATGATGTACAGTGAAGAGCGCAAGGACGACGACGAGCGTCACAGGCGACTTCATGGTGAGACGTCGTGTGTTGACACGTGAGAGAAATGTATGTCAAAGCCGCACACCGGTAAACCTGCAGCGTCGCTAACTGTATATGGAGGAAAGTTTTGATCTCGATGAAGGCTAGCGATGTCAGATTTGTGAACATTGCAAACATTACCAGGGTTCACTAACCTGAGGTCCAATGGCAATATGAGCATACGCGTGACATGAAAGGCATATATGTCGTATGGAGGAACATATTTCAAGGCCGGCTAGCTCAGTTGGTTAGAGCGTCGTGCTAATAACGCGAAGGTCCTGGGTTCGACCCCCATGCTGGCCATACTTTTGTATGACTTCTTTTTCATTTTCCTCTGATCTTTTTGGTGACGAAAAAAAAAAACTTCCCATGTTTCTGCTCAGCATGCTACTTTGTTTGAGTAAATTCTCGAGCATAATCCGCAGCCCTCCCGCCTTTGAATACGTAATTCCATGCAGCAGAGCATTGGGGTGATCGTGTAATACTGCCCTTAGTCACAATCAACGTATCGTATCTTCGTTTGCTAGTATTGGTCCAGAGCGTAATCTACTTCATTGATGTCAGCCTTGTCGCAGGGGATGTTAAAATGAAGTAATACTGTAGTTAGAGTTGACTGTCGGACATGACTCAGATGGCGTCTTCAAGTATAGCCATTGATATCAGCGACGTCTAGGGCGCTTGAAGCGATGTCGAAGCCAGGGATTGAGCACGTGTACGGAGTTGGGAAGGTGGTTTGGAGTGCGATGCAAAGCATTGTGAGCCACGGAGATGGACTTATCGATGTTAGCAGGGTCCCAAACACTCGTATCGCGACTTCAGCGAGGCACTGAGGTTCCACTGCCAATGATGGCGAGACCGACACGAACCATGGCAAATAGGACTGAACGGTGATAACAACTTTCGATGAGACAGAATTCCTGAAATTGACAAGAGTTCTCTGCCCACGTTCGCATCTGTCCGACCGTCTGGTGACTGTGCCTGTTGAGAATAAGAGCGCAACAGCGAAGTGGAATGAGGTTGAAAATCTGAAAGGAGCAGGTCCAGTACATCGCGAACAGAGTACTGGGAACGTCGACGTCGAGATCGGGACCGCTGGCAAGTTGACAGGTGGGCAAGCTCCTCATTAGCCAAGTTTTGAACTGAACGGTACAGGAAAGGCTATCGTCCGTGAAATCTCCCAGACAGCCGGAGTAACAGAGCGGTGGTCTGCGGTTGGTGACGTGCTAGTAGCGAAGTGAAACCGAGTGTGGATTCTGGAAACACTCCAAGGTACACGAGGACCTACCCTAAACGTAAACGCGGTCCATCACAAATTTCCCACCGACTTGGCTTGGTCGAGCTCGCACAACAATCACTATCCAAGACCCAATTCCAGAAAAACAAAGTACGGGTGACACCCAGCATTGACTCGGAAATGATGCGGTGTCTGACAATTTCCCATTTCAATGATCCGGGACGTGTTGATAAGATGACCGTAGTGCAGAGCCTTTCTAATCACGGTGATCATCAGGGCAGGCGGTGATTCGGACATGTTCCAGACCGAAACAGGATTTGGACTTTGTTCTACCCAGAAATTGATTCCGAGGATCCAGCGGACCCCATTGGCGTTGCGAGCGCTCTGCACTGCGCGGCCCGGAGTTATTTTGCATTTCCGCCCAAATTAGTGAGTAGTGAGTCTACATTTCTGCCTGGACGCGGCTGATGGCTACATAACCATAAAACGGATACATCAGGTTATGGGCGGTCACATCCATCCAGTCCCGTCGAAGCGTTTGTTACAGCACGCACATGATATCGCGACACTCCATCCCTGACACACTTCAACCTTTGAATTGCGCCGCATCCTCTTTCGTCATGGGCGCGATCTGTCGCCAGCCAACAGCAAAATGATGTTGTCCGGGTAAGGCCGAGCAATGATTTCTGTTTCCGTACCGTACTTCTCGGTCTTTGCGCGCTCCCGTTCGTGCTTTACCTCATCACACCCTGTCGAGCACCATGACACACTATCTGTGTTCTTGAGACCAATTGTCGAGGCTCTCGACCTATACAACTGTCCTTTTTCGAGCATACGAGTCGCCGCATGCCTCCGCGGAGATTAGATTGGGATACGAGATCATTTCTCAAAGTACTTTGCTTCCGTCCGTGCACACGTTCTTTGGATCAGGTTCGCGGCTGCTTCTCGGGACCGACCGACGGCGATCACGGCTGGCACATTCTGCATCTACGTTCTCGACAGCGGCCAGAACTCCGTGTCCATTTTCACCCGCCCACGTCTAACGTGACTATTCCTTCCATCCCACCGATCCGACGATCCAGACTGGTGCAGCCGCTCTCAAGTGCTACAAACCTCATTCAGCGCCCGTGTTTCAACCTCGACCGAGCTTGTCCCGCGAAGTAGATGCTTCGATGAGTCTACGTCTCCGATCACAGTCCGTCTGGCATGTTCCGTGTGCACGTTCTCGTCATCGGCCAGCGAGAACTTCGTGTCCATCTTTACCGCACTCCACGTCGAACGACCAGCGTTTGCAATACTGTGGATTAGGACCGTGGTAGAAAACGAACTGCCAGTGGGACACGACACCTTGCTTGGTGCTATGCGCGATCCCCTTTGTCCTTTTCTCTATTCAAATATTCATTATCTCACGGATTGATTCGACACCGAATTCATTTTAGGCAAGCACTTCTGGGTGGCTCAAACTATCATGCATTCTTCATCTTTTTTTTTTTTTGTTCATGTAATCAACGAACGACGACAGCGCCCGTGTTTCAGCCTCGACCGAGCTCGTCCCGCGACGTACTTTTGTGCGTCCCTCGATGTGCACTTGTTGACGTCACACGACCTACTTCCCTACTCCCACGAACATGTCGAGACAGGACACATGCTCAAGTTGGAATGTGTTTCATTTCCCAATTTGAATTTTCCAGGGATCTTCAGGACGAGTGCCACGTATTGGCACGCTCTCGTTCCGAATCTCTCAGCGATCTAGGCGTACCTTTGTTTCAGCCTCGGCCGACCTCGTCCCGCGAAGGAGGTGCGTTTGATGGTGCACTCGATCTTGACGTCACGCGCCATCCTCCCACGAAGACCTTTGACAGAGGACGGGGATGATACCCGGGTCATTCCGTACTGACCGCTATCGCAACACAGCGGGCAAATCGCGATTGGATCACGGAATTCAGAGGTACACGTACATGGATCGTAGGATCGGCAAGTCACCTACGAGGTGTGATGCATATCGTGGGACGGTGTGGTCTCGATGCGCGTATCGCCTGGACGTACGCCACGATGCAATCAGGCTGCTGATGAACGATAAGAATAAACAGTAGGACCCTCGTTTCAACTAGAGCCGACCTCGTCCCGCGAACGAGGCGCTTCGATGTGTATGTATTGACGTCTCCTCCCACGAACACGTCGAGGAGTGGGTGAGCCCGCGCGGACAATTCCGTCCTGACCGCCACCGTGACCAGCGGACGATGTGCGATTGGAACACGACCCCTCGTTTGGCTTGGTATCGCGAGTACGTTTTGATAGAACGCGCGAAGCAATCTTTAGCTTCTTGTCATGTATGATCGGCGGTGGCTCGGTGCTCCGCCATCAGCGCACCATCTACGTACGACCCGATTCGGATCGTCATGATGGGCGGGTTTTGGTTTTGTTTGTCGCGTCAGTGTCAGTTGGACGATGACGCTCTACTTGCATGTTGCTTGGCACGGAGGATGTGCGTCGATTCTCCAACGGATATCCTCCTTTAGAAGATAATCAAACGTTTGCCAGCATCTCATCTCGTTCTGTCCCGTAGGGTTGATGGATGGTCCCCATACATCTCGAGGCGTACTCGAGGCACGTTCTTCTGCACTGTATCACGGGTCGTTTCGAAACCGAGTGATCCAATGAGCTCATTATCACACCGAGCATGTCGGCACCGCCTTGGCCCACTCGGAACACGAGCACAATCACATTCGATCGCGTGGTTCATTCTCGCAATCACACGTATACTGGAAAGACTCGAGCGCACCTCGACCGAGGTCATGCCTCGTATTCTCAGAATCCCGACATATCACGCAGTTGCGTCCAGCTCGCGTCGGCCAAACGCACACAGAAGACAGAACGTCCTACATGAGGATGCAATTCTTGCCCTTCTTGCGCCTCTCGGACGCTTTGGTACTCTCTTTCCGCCGCCTTGCCTCCTCTTCGACCCGCCTTTGTTCGAGTGCCTGATGACGTCTGGCGTACATCTCCCGCGCGCGTTCGTCTTCTTCGGCTTGCAGCTGTTTCGCAAGCGCTTGACTGCCATCACCGATCAACACACGAACCGAGTAAGACAAGGGGGGAAACACGCACTCGACAGGATCGACGATGCCGACGAGCCCCGCCTCGAGCTCGAATTGTCTCAGCGCTGCTTCGGCTGTTTGACCCGCCACGTCCCCCCCAACAGGGACGGCGCGGTGGAAATTAGAATCGACGAACCAGGAGGAACCGCCGTCGACGTCTTCGAGACGTTCCCAGACGATGCTCGGTTCGTGGAGAAAGACGTCGTCGGTGACGAGTGCGTAGAGGGCCGGGTCCTGTGATACGGGTTGTGGCGGGTCCGGATTGGTATCGGAATCGGGGGTCGCCAAGGCACCGTCGGGATGGGACGTGGGTTGGGTGTCGGAATCGGAGGGGTGCGGAGTGACTGATCCCGGAGTTGGCTCTGGGTTACCGCCGGGGAACTTGTACACGACGGAGAGGTGCGCGTTGCGGAAGAGCGCGACGGGCGCGCCCGGCTCGAGCTTTGACGCGAGCTGAAACAGACCGTGATACGTCAGCTGAGACTGAGTCGCATCCAAAAACTGTTGTGCAACCAGGGCTGTCAGAGTAAAACGAGGGGGTCAGCAGAGAGAAAGCGCTGGGCAAACACTGACCATGCTCGATCTTGCGACGGTCCGCGTCCGAGTATGGACTCGTATTTGAACGTGCGAGAAAACTGCCCAAGTTCGCGCTGCCTCCAGCCGAACTCGAACTCGGACCTGGGACTGCACCGGTACTGGGACCCGCCCCTGGTGCCTCTGCATACCCCGCCCGCCCGTCTCCTTGTGCATCGCCGCCAAGCAACTTGCCTTTGGTGATATAATCCGCGTCCGCGATCAATGTCACGGCGGTGTCATAGTCCCGAATGTGAGCCATCACCTCCGCTTCTGGGCTCTCTGGATCGACGACCCATCCGTGGACGAGCTGGATGCCAGCTTGTGCAAAGAGGTCGAGTTCGCCCACGTCAGAGGCGGGTGAGAAGGCGGTGATGCTGGTGAATTGGGGATTGAGATCAAGGCCCTCTGAGCGCCAGAGCGACCACCAGTGAGAAAAGAAAAGAGGGAGAGGAGAGGACGGATGAATAAGAGACAAACAGGGATGTACGAGAGACACGACTGACTCGTGGTACTGGGCATGATTGACAAGGCGGCGGAGATATCAATGTCGGGACAGTTTGTGAGGAGGTATTCGCCGACGAGCTGGGAGAGGAATTCGTAGGAGACGGTGGTGCGGTCGGGTGGGAGGATCTGGATCTGTCCGCGTAGGATGAGAATGTTGCCTTGTTACATGTGACAAGACATTTGGTTCAAACGAGGCATGGGGTGTGATGGTAGTGCAGACTCACAGATGGCGATGAAGGAACATGGACTGCGGATGGATGAGCGTCAGAATCGCGTGGTGGCGAGAGACTCACCCGTTAAAGTTTTGGGTGATGATCTTTACGGGTTGTGAGCCAAAGACGATCTGCTTGAGATACCAGACGTCTGCTTGGGACGAATGGACGCTGGACGCTTCCATGATTGGGTTCAAGGGATGGACGGGGCGATGCTAGGGATATGTGGACGTTATGTAACACCCACACGGTTGCAATCAGGCGGCGCTGGCCAAGCTGCCCTTGTTCCTTGTACTTTCCCAAGTATGGGTAGCCATCTTTTGATGACAAGGCACATGAAATGATGAGCATTGAGAAAGACACCGTGAAACGCGGCAGGTATAGCGAAAAAGAAACCCTACTAGATTGAAGAAAACGTACATCAAACGGGAGATTGAAACACTGATTTAAAACGGGATCGTACGGGCTACGATAACGATGAGATGAGTACAAAAGGGAGGAAACGAGCGTGGACAGTTTGGTCGTGAAGAAAAAGGAATTCCATCTGTAATTTGGATGCCGCATCCAACACATCACCCAATAAATCCATTATTTTGCCTGAAAAAAGAGACGTCCGACGGGCTGTAAAGAGGGAATGAGCGAGAGTAGGTGGTGGTATGCTAGAACGAGGACCTATGCTTAATAATCTGGACCATTGCCACTACCGCTGCCCCTCTCCTGGACCTAAAGACGAGGTGATGAATGGGTGGGAAGAGGACAAGCAACGGGGAAGCATTACCTCACGTTTTGCCTCTGGGATGGCCATGGCAAAGACACAGGACGCCGTCGAGAGCAAAAGGCAGAGTGCGAGAGTTAGACGCATTGGTGCAGATGTAGTTTGAGATGAGGGAAGCGTGTATCGGGTCGTGAGGGGGACACAATTCGGTTGGACAATTTAAATGATGCCTTGCAAAGATGACTTTTATATGTGGAGGGGACCTGAAAAGGCACTGACAGAATGTTACCAAACGGGTATAGCGTGCTCGCCAACGAAGGGATGTTTCGTCATGTGAAAGAAGCGAACAAATAACAGGAACACCGGGATGTCATCCGTCTCTCACGCGGACTGGTTCAAGCAGGGTCATGCTGTCCTGGTTCGTAACACAGCGCAACCTTGATGCCCGTGGTGAGCGTCGTGCCTGGATATTTACGAACCTGAGACTGCGGAACGACGAGGTCAGCGAGGAGCGTGTCCGCGTTGGTCACGTGCATGGTCCGTGCACGATGACGCGTGTTGTTGACTGATATAATATTTTTGAATAATAATTATTATTTTGTTTCGAGATGGGATTGCTTAGTCCGATCAAGCCCTTCCCTCCATCCGACCGACACACACTCAATTATGGCTGCAGCGGCTGTATCGCTCGCCTGTCCACTCCGCCGTTCAACCAGACTTGCCCACGCCCATCATCCCTCTCGGAAATACAACCAAAGCCACCCGCAACAGGATCAGGACGACTCGTCTTCGTCCGACCCAGAAAACGAGCTCACTCCCCGCGCCCTCCGCGCCCTCAAGCGTCAGCGACTCGCTCTCGACCTGGATGGCCTCCCTTTTTCTTCGCGTCCTCGCTCAAAGAGACGCCGAAAGGAAAACACCATCCCCACCCAGGTCAGTCTGTCTCACCAACATAGACCACCCTCGTTGACTCGCTCACCCAAGCGCTCGTCACCCCTGCCCTTGACGCCCAAGCCAACCCAGTCCACCGACGGGCAGGGTCTTGCTCTCTCTGGTTGCCTCTCGGTCGAGTCATGCCACAGCCAGCACAGTACCGCCACATCCACCCATGCTGCATCGCCCACGTCCGTACCCGAGCCGATCAGCGACTCGGCCTTCGCATCACCCTGTCTTAACCCATCCCATCCCGAGCTTTCCATACCCCTCCCTCCGATATCACCACACTCGTCTTCCTCGGATTCAGATCCCCTCACCCCCTTGACCCCCCTCACCCCTTCCCCCGAATCGTCCCCATCCCTCCCTGGCCACGATCGACAACCCCTACCTCCCCAAGACCTTCCTGTATCCCTAGACCCCCTCCCCATGCCAGAACCGCCACCTACCCAGCAACATTCATCCACGGATTCTTTCACTCCCCCGCCATTACCCCCTCCACTAGATCCCGCCTTCAATACCCTCATTCCCTTCGATGGTCTTCACCCGCAATTTGATCCCGAGTTATCGGTGCAAATACCTCCCCCCCAAACACCACCCCAATTACAGGCTTTAGAGCTCCAAGGCCAATTCCACTCATTTCCACAACACCAGCTTTATGTACCTCCAAATCCTGTCTTTGTCCGCGATCGAGAGATCAATATATGGAAACTAGCTTGCCAAGAGCGTGTAGATTGTTTGTGCGTACATCATCATCAGCTTCCTTGCAAATACACATTCCTTGTTGATCCGCTTGCATACTTGAATGATGTCATATACTAACCAGGCTCTCTTCAAATTCCCCACAGATTACGTCGCTACGGTTCCGATTATATCAAGGCGCTCGTCGAATCAGAAGCCCAATCCGTTTCCAGCGAAACGCAACCGTCACCTTCCTCACCCACCACACCACAGACAAAGTTTCGACTCTATACCCCGGCTAGTTATACCTATTCACTCTCATCGTGGGGGTCAACTTCTGGAACGCGCAAGGCATCTCCCATCGACAACCAAGCTGACGATGCAGATCCAGGTTGGCCGATGGATGATGCAGATTGGGTGGATACAGACGTTGACATGGAAGACGAAGACGAAGACGACGAAGACGACGACGACGATGCGGGGGAGGCCGAGGCGACGCTAGAAGCTGTCGAGGGACTGGTCATCACAGATGCGCATGCACCCAAGGCAACCACACAATCGACGGCTGTGATGGATGTGGATGGCACAAGTTTGGATGCACGACCTACGACAAAGGAAACAGGCGTCTCAGAAGCATCAGTCTCACCACGTTCAGCGCCAGACCCCTCAATACATCCCTCAACGCCCATTCCCTACCCTTTCCCGGCACCTCCACCATTGGCGCCACCCACTCTTCCCCCCCTTTCCTCATTACACGTTCCTCTGCTATCCGAACCCCCGCGTGCGTTCATGGGTCGCGGTACCCCACCCGACCGACGGCGACTCGTCGAATGGAGCGGCTCTGGACGCCTTGCGACTAATGGCATGGGCCCACCGCTCTATCTCTCACCCGTCCCCCAACGCCACCCCGACCCAGACATGGGTATCGTTCCCATGTCCGTCGACCCGCCTATCCATTCAACGTCACACCAAGTGCAGCCCCCGCCCACCCACGGCGAATGGACGTCGTTTTTGTACTCGATGCTTGAGGGAGACGGCGTGGGTGTGGGTGTTGGAGTGGGTGTTGGAGTGGAGCATCCGTCTGAACCAACGTGGTACGAGCTCGGATTGGCCTCTGTCCCTCCCGTCGTTCCCGAGCCTGCGCTCCAGCTCCCCCCTACGCGCATGACGACGCCCTCGGTGGAGCAGCCTGTCGACGAAGGGAGCAATAGCTCGAGCACATTACGATTTGCATTGGGTTAAGGTGGAGGTTGTTTTGGTGGGTATTTATAGAGGTATTATCATGGATCGTTGGATTGTCATCACCATCATCATTGTCTTGTGTTACTTCCCCCCATCACACTCACGCCCTACTGGCAGCTCTCCCTCATCGCCCGTGCTCTGCTATGGTCTGCTCGTGCGCATACGTCGTCGCGGCGCCGGTCGTCGTCCCACTGAGCTGTTATAGGATAGTCATGTCCATGTACACGCCATCTCGCTCTCTACATCGTGCTGTTGGAATTATAATTCCCACATGTGTTTTTCGCTTTCGATAGCACATGTACAATTTGCCTAGTCGTGTAGCGATAGGATCTTTTTTTTTTTTTGGTTATCCCATGATGTGTGTCCTTGGTGTGCCATGATATCAGTGGATTCATTTTTCCTCGGTTGGTTTTCAGAATCTTGGGGTGGTCTTTTTCCTTTGCGTTCCAACTTGTTTTCCACTTTTTCTCTGGGCTCTGATCGCAACTCTACTCATTCTCACAACATCTCTCTCTACACGCCCGTTTGTACAAATTTTTAAACGTGTAGCAGCATGTCATTCGATGAAATAATAATATATAAATTTTTCCCTTGGCAAAACTGTTCAACCTCTAACGTGATGCAAACTCAAGGTTGGAATGGGCGTGTGGTCCTCGTGTTCACTCACATGTACATTCATTTCCGAGACGAGAGCCAAAAAAGGAGAGCGCAAAGTGCTGTCAACGTTGAGGAGCGCCACGACTTTGGATGGTGACGTACGAGAGGGGAGATTGGGCTTCACGAAGCGGTTCAGACGTGGCATGGCATGACATGGACATGGACATGAAACGAGACCTTGTCAGAGGCATCTCGTATTTCATATGTATCTGGCCCTAGGCAATAAAGCTGGCAAACAGCGCGCAATCTATTCGTGGGACGACAGCATACGTACACGCCATCGAAGGAGACCTGAAAGCGGGATGCCATATAAATATAGCCACGGCGAGTGCCACACAACGATGGGACGAATGCGGGCGAGCTAGAACAGGATCACGTCCATACGATGAGCAAACGTATCCAGGATGCGCACCCCCGAGAGATGATACGCGTTCATCAGTAAATTAGTTTTTGTTCCTAACTGCTCCAGACCACTTAGAACCTTCGGCTAACACCGGCTAACACCTAACCATATCCCTGATGTTCTCAAGCCCCGATGTGGATAAACACGATCCGCTGATCGACCGAGACGAGGTCCTTGTCGACCAACTTGGCCGCCTTGTTCAGCGCACGTGCAGCGCGCGTGCAGTCCCATGGATTGTCTCTGTCCTTGTCCTTTCCACCCCCGCTCGCAAACAGACACTCGTAAAACGCCTTCACCATATGTCGCGCCATCGCATCGTCCACAGCCCACATCGTCCCGATCACGCTCCGATACCCCACGAATTGCATCGTCGCTGCGAGGTGGATAATCTCATCTGGGGCATTCCGATCACCCACCGCCGTGTGGCACGCAGAGAGAAAGGCGAATTCGCCCGGGAGACTGGCGTCGGCGTCGTTCGTGTGCGTGTCCCTCTCGTCGGCGTGCCCGATCCCTCGCGCGCGTACGATATCCAGGACGGTCACGCGCTCGTCTTTGAGTGCGAATGCGGCATCAAAGGGACGCTCTACGTTGGGATAGCCATGGCATGCGATATGTGCCCACCCGTGCGTCGCGAGCGCAGCCAGTGCAGCGTCCGCCGTACTCGCTTCTTCGTCCAGCACCGAAAACGAAGGCGGATCAGAAGGTGGAGAAGGGGGGAGGAGGGATTGGACGAGTGCGAGCTCTGTGGAGACTGTTTGGAGCGCGGGACCGGTCGAAGTGGCGGGTTTTGCTTGGCCGATTGCTATAAACGCGGGTGGTGTGTGCTGTGATGAAGTAGAAGCGGAAGATGTAGGTGCAGATGAAGTGGGTCGACGACGTGCACGAATGAGCGCCGCCAGTGTCGGCGTATACGACGACACGTAGATGTTTGGCAAGTTCAGCGTGCCCTTGCGGTACGGCCCGGCCGCATGCAGCGGGAGCGTCGTCAACTTGGAAGTCGGACACCACCAGATCCGTGAACCGCGTGGGATTAGTAAAGACAGTTCGTCGACGATAGGGCTCACGACGGTGTCCCATAGAGTCCGCAAGACCACCACGACCTCTCGTTCCCGCATCTTTTCTTCTCCGACTCGTGATGTCGTTCGCAACATATGATAATAGCCCGCCGACAGTGTCGTCAGCGCATCGAGTGACGTGTTTGGGAGGGGAACGAGTCGTGGCGGGGCGTCCTGCAGCACGATGACCGCATCGCACCGCTCGTAGCTAATGTTGACGAGGATCACGGGGCCGCCTACAGCAGCGCATTGCAAACTCTCAAACGACAGTCGGCGCAAAAACGATTGAAACCCTTCTTGTCGGCGGATGCGCCCGATGATGTCCCGCAGTTCTTTCGACAACTGGTGGTAACGACGCGCCGCTGCTTCCGTTGTCGTTAGTGACCCTGTCATGGCAGTGCGCGACTCTTCCAGCGGGACGATGCTCTGCGACAGCTTGGCGTTCACTCGTTCAAAGTCGGATGCCAACGCACGCCCTGCCTCCCCAGCGGAGCGCAATGCATCGAGAGGTGTGCGGCTCCGCGACAACTGCGACCACAGCAACCCACGCCCTTGCTCCGAGAGCTCGACCGCCAGCTCCAGCTCGCCCCTCAGGATCGCACAGGCCATGGCGTCCGTCGCCAACGTCCTGGTTTTGACGGCCAAGTTTTTGTCCAAGAGGACAGAGTGTCGGCTCTTGATCGACGCCGTGACGAGTAGGTGTTGGTCGAGAGTATCGAGGGAAGTTTGATAGGCGAGCAATCCAGAAGAGTGGCGTGACTTCTTGGCGTGTTCAATCCACTGGAGTGCAACGTAGACGCTCATGAAACTGCGACCGTAGGTATAGCGCGCGGATTTTTCGTAATACTGAAAACCCTCCTCCATCAAGGAGGGATCTTGCCGGTTCGAAAGCTCGTACAGAGTCATGAACATCGTTGCTGCGCCATGACAAACTGAGTGGAGCGCCGGACTGTCGTCTGGAAGCGTTTCAATGACGCAGCGAAGAATCGTGATAGCCTCGCGATGACCATCGGCGTCGTCAAGGCGTTTAGCGCGCTCGTGCAGCGCTTCCGCGAGGTGCAAGTGCATCAATGGTAGGTAACTATGCGACGCTGGAACACCCTTTATAGCTTCCTTGAAGAAAGCGATGGCCACATTAAAGTCTTGGGGATGGTTGCGACACTGTCCGAGGTCGTAGATTGCACGGGCATAGTTGTGGAGGATAATTGTCCGGCTGAGATGCTTGGGTGGCATCTGTTCTACGGCGACACCAAAGAGCTCGACACACCGCACCAGATCCTTCAAATCCCTGTCTTGGGTGTAACGGTTATGCAATAACGTGGCGAGGGCGAATGTAGCAGAAAAATTTTCGGGTAGAGTAGGGAGTGCGCACGCACGAGATGTGCGCTCAATTACTGCGTCCAGATCGGCCCTGTTCCTTTGGGCTTGAAATCGCATGAAGAACGCTATGCCCAAGTTGACCAAGGATGGCCCGTAGTCAACATGTCTGGGCGTAGAAGACAAGATTCCCTCCACTTCTACCAAAAGTACGATCGCCTCGTCCAAGGCATCAACATCATCGTAACGATACTCAAAGTGCTCGCGCAGTGCGTTCCCAAGCTGCATGCAAACAGGAGCATAAAGAGATTGACAACGTTTGCAGTTACGATGGGCCACGCGAAGAAATGCGATGGATTCATCTATATCATTGGGATCTTCGGCGAGCTTGAAGCGGGTTTCGAGGGCGACGCCAATCAGCAGATGGGCATGTACATGCTCTTTATGGCCCTCGGGGATAGTAGGGATGATTTCACGGAACGCAGCGATGCAGATATCGATATCTTTCTTCTCGCTTTCGTATCGAGATCTTTGGAGAAATGCGTTTGCACGATTGATCTGCAAAGAGACGACAGTTGACTCTCCTGGTCGCATAGAAGCCAAGGCACGATCACAGTGGTCGATGATGGCCTGGCATTCCTCGATATTCCCCGACTTGTGGAAACAGTCCAATAGCGTCGAAGTCAGGCTTGCCACAGTTGACGAATAGGTTGACTCCTTTGGAGACGAGAGGGTCAATGCATCCTTACACATTGAGGCGGCGAGACTGAGATCTTGCAAGTCACCCTTTGCATTGTACCGCACAGAAAGCGCACGACCATACATGGAGAGTATCACGGGCCGCTGGTAATAACCCGGAGCGCACAACTGAAGCGCAGAAGAAAGCTTCTCGATGGAAGAATCTAGATCGGCGATGTTACTTGTCGCAGTGAAGTGGTCAACGAGCGCCATGCCGAGGATGAGGAGGGTTACAGGTCGACCAGAATATGTCGAGGGAAGGATGTCAGACGAGGTAGTCAGGTATTGGATTGCTTGATCGAGGTCGTCGATGTTCCCGAATAGCGTGTAACGTGACTGAAGAGCTGCACCATAGTTATCGAGAAGCCGAGAATGGTCTAGATTAGGCACCCTAGAGTGCTTCATCGCTGTTTCGTAACAAACAATCGCCATCTCCAACCTCTCAGCGTTTCCTTCGGCATTGAAAAGATACTGGTATACAATCCCGAGGCTAGTGAGATACAACAGATAGCCATCCTGTCCTGGAGAGCGCAGCTGCAGCGCAGACACATAATGACTGGCAGCACTCTCCAGGTCTTGCAGCTGGCCGTCTACCTCGAATTTGAGAAGCATCGCATCCGCAAGATTCCCCAAAACAGAGTGTCTCGACGGATGACCAGGAGGGCGTAGATCAAGACAGGACTGATAGTGGATCAGTGCCGTGTTTAAATCAGTCTTGTCTCGCCGTTGTGCGAATCGTTCCTTCAATGCAGTCGCAAGATTATTCAGGAGTGAGTCGCGGTAAGGACTTTGATTACTGAGGGAAGCTGATAGAGCAGTGGTGCTTGTTTCAATGATCCGACTGAGGTCTGCCACATCTCCGTATATCCAATACCGGTTGAGAAGGCTGCTGGCAAGGTTCCCCACGAATGGGATGTACAAGGATTGCTCCGGGGTCGACGCTGCCACAGCGGCCTCCACGTAGGTGACGGCTTGCGTCAGGTCACTGGTGTCACCACGAAACTTGAATCGCATGGTGAATGCCTGTCCAATAATGCATAGAGCTGGTGCATGAAAAGAGTGCCCAGCTGGTGCCAAGTTGAGGATTTGCTGCGTTTCGGAGATGGTCATATCAAGATCGTTCGGATCTTTGGAGAGTGCGAAACGAGCCATGAGGTTGTTTGCGAATATGTTGAACGCTAGAAAGTACGCTTCATCGGCTGGGTTTAGAGACGCCAGTCTCTGTCTTGCCATTTCAACCTCGTCAGGCTCCGGGTCTGCCATGTGGGCTGGCACCTGGCTGTTAAACGTGCAAGTTCAAGTCTGTCCCTCGACATAGATTTTGTATCCAAATTGGCAGAGCGCACCTTGCTTCAGCCATCATAGGCATCAGTTAACAACTTGAACGGCGGTTGCTAGTGAACATTCGAACAGCCACCTCGGAGTCAGACGACCTCGGGATCTTCCACACATGGTCGTGGTCATCGACAGTGAGCAATACTACTATCCGTACATTATCGAATCGCCGAATCCATAATCGATCTCCCGCATGCGCAAGGTAAATCGCGGGGTTAGCGTTGGTGTAGGAACAAATGTTACAAAGGCTAGAGGTATAGCCTGCCACCTCTGTCGAAATTTTCGACATACGACCATCCACGGCGTTCAGCATGAATTGAATCAACAGTTACAGGGATAATACGTAGTCTGAGACAGATAAATAATAACGTCTGTAAGCATAAGCGAACGCTGGTTCATTTGGTGGGAGCCTGTTCAAGAAACGCTTTGCTAATATGAGGTCGGGGGGTGGTGCAACACGGGAAGGCCAACGGATGACTAGAAGGGGCTCGGAATCACAGCCAAGATTGACATCGATGAATGCAACTCACCGGGCCATTCCATTCA
>JBBPJP010000060.1:0-71758 GCA_038088775.1 Boletus barrowsii | reverse complement strand
CCCATCATTGGCACGATCCTGGCAATATTTGGAATCGTGGACGGCGGTGTCCAAGCATTATTTTGCGCGCAGCTCATCGAATGGCTTGGAGCCAAAATGCTGTTCTCATGGGCTATCCTTTTTTTCTACCCCGCAATCTTGCTTTTCCCTATCATGAGCGCTGTCGTTACAGCACAAGGCACGGTCGGGCCGACAATCGGAATTCTTTTGGTTACGCAACTCACATCCCTGGTCCTCATGGACCTTGCGTTCCGTGCGTTTGTTCAGCCTCTGTCATCGGTAATCGGTGGTAACTGACGTTGGTCGTGTAGCTGTCATCTTTATGTTTGTCACGAAGGCGGCTCCTAACAAACAATCTCTGGGATCAGTGAATGGACTCAGCCAGAGTCTGGTGTCCACCACGCGTGCGATTGGTCCTGCATTGACGACCTCGTTATTCGCCGCTTCAAAAGAGTACAATATCCTGGGCGGCAACTTCGTCTATGTCATCCTGGCGATACTCACCACGCTCTTGGTAATGCTGTCGCGACGTTTGCCCGCGTTGAAAGACAAGGAGTAGGTCTATCAAACAGAAGCTTGAACGAGAATGTATACTGGAAGTATAATATATTTCACATCATCCCATATGAATTTCTATTTTGGACTATGCTCAAACTTGTGAAGTCTCACATCCAAAATATATCTTCAAGTTGTGCCATCTCAAAGTTGCTCGGTTAAGAGGACCGTGTGACATAGTTTTTGGCTGGCTTGCTGACTTACCTTGACTTCACCCGTAAGCTAGTTCCTCAGCCAACATAACTTCTCATAGGTTCTTACCACGATGAGCCATGGCAGTCGTGCCGACGAGGAGACCCCGCTCCTCCAGGGAAGGACCAAAACGCCTCTGCCATGGAGCCAGATCAACCTTGTCTTTATTGCCTTGTTTGCTGAACCCATATCGTCTGCATACATCTTTCCTTTCATCAATCAGGTTGGCCTTCCGTACCCTGCAATATAAAAAGACTGACGACGGTCCGTTTCCATCACAAAATAGCTCATCGGCGAGCTCGGCATCACAGGTGGAGACGACCGCAAGATTGGTTATTATGCGGGTCTCGTCGTAGGCGCGGATACATGTGCAGATATACCACCATGCTCATCGTTGCGTAGGAATCCCTCTTTTTCTTCGCCCAAGCACTCACGACATTGCAATGGTGCCGGTTATCCGATTTTATTGGCCGCCGTCCCGTCATTTTAACCGGTCTGCTCGGCCTCACTGTGTCCACCTTTGCCTTTGGTTTATCGCGAACCCTGGGCACGCTCATCATCAGGTATGTAAAACTCGAAACCCTTGTACGAAAGCTCAACTGAAGAGCTGCTCAAGTCGATGTATCGCTGGTGTTCTCAATGGGAACGCTGGGGTGATGAAGAGCATACTTGGCGACCTGACCGATCACACCAATATGGCTCAGGTCTTTCCCCTCGTGCCAGCCATTTTTATCGCCGGGGCTACCGTTGCGTGCGTTTGGAATTTCTGACCGGTTCCATGAATTTGTGAGGCTCATGCTACTCTGCAGTCCGCTATATGGAGGTGCGCTCGTGAAGCCACAAGACCGATGGCCCGATATATTTCAGAGTGAATTCTGGGCAACGTATCCGTACTTCCTCCCGTCTTTGGTATCGGGGTGTTTCACCTTGTTGACGTTGTTGGTCTGTGCGATATCCCTGAAGGAGGTATGGCACCAGCATGGTTCAGACCGGCTATAAATCACCCTTTTTTTCAGTCGTTGCCATCGAAAACGGGCAAAATTCCCCGATCAGATTGTTCCGCAAACGAGAATCTTCCAGACAACCCAGCCGCGAACAATGCACAACCCATCCCGATGTCGACCATGTTGAAAACATACACTGTGATGTTACCCATCATCAACTGTGGATTTCTGGGACTTATAGACATCAGCTTCTTTGCTCTTCTGCCCTTGTTTTGTTCGTCACCCATTGAAATTGGCGGCCTAGGGCTCTCGCCACCTATCATTGGCGTAGTTCTGGCAATATCCGGAATCGTAGACGGCAGTGTACAAGCATTATTTGGCTCCAAGTTCATTGAATGGTTCGGAGCCAAAAAAGTGTTTTCTCTCGCCGTTCTTTTCTTTTACCCGCTGATCCTGCTTTTCCCTGTCATGAGTGCTGTGGTTACAACACAGGGCACAGTCGGGCCGATAGTCTGGCTCCTTCTAGTTCTGCAACTCGTTTGCATGGTCCTAGTGGACCTATCGTACAGTGTGTTTGCTCAGTCTTGTGTGGTGATTGGTGATCTCACGATGGTTGTGCAGCTGTCATCTCCATTTTTGTCACGAGATCGGCTCCTAACAAACAATCCCTGGGCTCAGTGAATGGACTCAGCCAGAGTTTGACAGCCATCGCGCGTGCGGTCGGACCCACACTGACGACCTCGTCATTCGCCGCTTCAAAAGAGTACAATATCCTGGGTGGCAACTTGGTCTATGTCATTCTGGTGATACTCACCACGATCTTGATCATCCTGTCGCGACATTTACCAGACTTGAAAGACGAGGAGTAGAAAATGACCAACAGGAACTTGAACGGCAACGTACTGTATGTATACCGGTCTCGGACTAGAACATCATGAACGCATACCAGTAGAGCCTGGCATTCAAAATACACTCTATGCATTTGTACATCTGTCGGATTTCATCGTGCGACGAAAAAAAAAAGGCCCGAGGGGCTCTGCACGTCCGCATCCGCGGTATTCGTCGACTCAATGCTGCATCGCATTCCCCTTTCCCGTCTTTGCGAGTTCATTCCTGACGGACAGATCGCGGGGCGTCGCATCAGACTCACGCCGCTAATCACACCGCACCCGCAACAACAACACTCACCGTAGCTGGACGCTAAACTCGTCCTCGATGTCGTCGTCGTCCCAGTTATCCTCCCAAAGCTTGTCCCCACTCGAATTGGCCGCTCCAGGCGCGGCACCGTTCAAATGGGCCAAGTCCGTCTGTGAATCGTCCCAGTCTGCGCGTCTGTGTCAGCCTTGGCAAACGCATGGGGGGTGGTGGAGCTACCTGCACATTCGAATTCCTCAAATTCGTCGTCTTCTTCGAGGACGCCGAGATGGGGAACGTCGTCGGATTTGGGCTTTTCAGGTGCCTTTGACGCGTTGTCGTCTGGCTTGGAGGTGTTTGGCGTGGACGACATGGGTTAGGTGCGAGCGTCGGTATCGCTGATGGCGGTTACGCGTACGTGCGACCGCGTGAACAATTTACCCCATGGGGCCTACTCAGTATCCTGGACAATATCGTGCAGCCCAGCCTGCAGCGTGTATTAAATTGATACATAAATAAAATAAGGATAGGGCACGCGTCCATGCGGGAAAGTCCAAACGCGTTGTCATCCAGTCCTGATCATCATCTACGAAGTATAAGGATACATGACCCTCGGAAGCTCGTCCGGGGTTTCCACGTCGGAGCCCACATCAGACAGATCGCTGTCGGCCATCGGACTATCGGTGTTATCAGAGGGAGGATAGCGATCGTTGTCATGCTTGGAACCCGCGGAGCCAAGTTTCCGGTGTTTCAACTGTGAAACAGGTGGAGTCGCGGGAAAACTCTGCTGTTCCTTGATAAGAATGCGATGGGTCGAAATGACGACCTCGGGAACACGTCTACTTGGGATACGAATGTAAACCTTCTCCGCAGACATCGGTTTGGAAGCAGACCCGGTGAGTGTTTTACTTGGCGTTGGCCGTGTAGATTTGTTATCGCTACGAGGTTTCCGAGGAGCACTGTGAGGCCCCTCCGAGGATTTTCGTTTCCGAGAAGAAGTCGGTTTGCTTGCACTGTGGTTCGCGGTCTTGCGTTTTTTGGCAGGGGGAGCTTGGTCTGCCACCTCGGGCTGTTCACCTGACGCTGCTTCCTCCTCGCGCTTGCGTTTCCTCTCCAGCACGGCTTCCTTGGCGGCAGCCTCTTTGGCAATTTCATCCATCAAAACGCACGCAAAGCTTTGGGCGTCACCCTGTATCCACGCATCAAATACCCCTTCCCACTCCCGAGTGGGAACAGGAAAGTCAAGGTTGAGATATATCGACTTGACGGGAGGACACCCATCCTTTGACTCCAACGATCGACGGGGCGACGGAGATGGGATTGGTGCACGCTTGGGCGTGGAATCTGGCAAGTCCTTGGATGAATTTGAACCACGGCATCGCACGGCCTTTGAAAACTCGCGGACGATGCGCTTCGTTCCTGGGACCCGTAGGCTGGTACCCACGACCAGGAGGACGTCTGCACCACTACGGCCTTTTCCTTTCGATCCGCCAACGAGGTCTCGCCTCACGACTTCGCCCACACCTTCGCCGTCCTTGTGCAACTCGTTGTACAACACAACGCTAGGACGGAGCTTGCCCACACCACGAGCACGTTTGCCAACCAACTGCCGCGTCTCCTCCATCTGCGTGCATTCCGGACAATAAGGAGGGGTTCCGGATGTCAAGGCATCCATGTAATTTTCGAGGGGGAACGTGTGAGTACACGTTTGACAGTGCAGCGTTTGAAGCGTGCCGTGCAGAGGGATACAACGTGGCACCTCGACGGTAGGCGACGATAAACGTGAATTAGGTTGCGAAGCTGAAGATTGTGACGGGGTGCAGGTCATCGATGTGGTTGTATCTGCAGCGGGAGCGGTCTTTGCCCTTGATCGAGGCTTGCAACGCTTGTCTTCGAACTCGGGGACACCAAATGAGAGACCAGACTTTGATTCTATCGCATCGATGTTTTGTGTGTATACACGCAAAAGCCTCCCGCGGTCATCGAGGAGGCGAAGTAGTTGATGAAAGGGGGTGGGGTTCGCCGCCTGCGATAGCTCGGATAACTGAGCAATCATTTGGCAGAATAACGAGGTTGTGTGTTCTGACTAGAAAGATAATGAGCATGATTCGCACACCATGCGGGTGGGACGTAGATAGGGCGGCGTGGGGGGGGTTGAACAACAAGCTGGTGATTGGAAGAAGATGCTTGACGAGCTAGACGGCAAAGCAAACGCGATGGGAGAATGCACTCACATTGAATACGGATGCATCAAAGAGATCTTTCCCCGAGGAGAGGGCCTCCTTGGGATTGTCTCGCTTTAGGGTCTGGAACAAACCGGTGGGGGATCGGAAGTCCGGTATGCCCGCCTGGACAGAAATGCCTGCACCTGAAATGTAAAGCAACAGGGATGGTTAGTATTCCGGACGATCCCGAGTATTATCAAGAGAGGGCGACGCACCACAGACGACGACGAGACGCCTGGCTTTCAAGATGGCTCTGAGTGCCTTGCGGAGGTGTTGCGAGACATCGTCTGGATGTACGAGGAAGGGCGGGGATGGTGGTGGGGACTGGTGTTCGTCGAGGGGGACAAAGAGAGTCATTTGTGGCCTTGTGTGTGATGTGAACAAGTGCCAGGTTGTGAACGGGTTGAAAACGAGGGGGATCACTTAACCGAGCTACTGCTCCCGTTAAAGCGGTGGCGCGGGAAGACCACACACCCCTCCCCTAGCTTCCACTCGGATGTGCTTTGTTCGCGTTGCTTTATCGTATTACCATTGATGTGTAGATAGTATTTAAACCCGCCGTCGATGGCACCCCTCATCACCCAAGCATGTCCGATCTCTGTGTCCCAACCCACACCCTCACCCTCTGCGTAGCTCACTACTGGCGCGGCCGCTCGTCCGACGGCCAGCGCTTGCCTCTCCATTGGGCCCTCTTTCTCATATCAAACGCGACACAGCAGTCCCTCAGAGCAAGCAGTTCGGGTAGAGAGGCCGCCGAGCAGATCGATCACTGGGGCACGTGCTACCAAGCCACCGGCAACAGCGACACCCTCACGTACTCCCAGACAGAGTATGAGTGCATGGAAATACTCGCAGACGCTTACAGGGGTTGTCTCTCCCTAGGCAACATCGATCTCGACAGATCAGACGAAGCCGAACGCCTCATGCAGCAGGTGGCCATCCATCGAGGAAAGGAGGACTGGAACTCTCAGAGCTGGGTACTTGCAGCAGTTGAGAAACTCGGGGCGAACGAGCTCTTGCCACCGCACATTTCAGCCGACCGCATCCGCAGCGACCTCGAGGAAGTTCTGCGCAAATGGAAATCATAAGCATACCACGGTACCGTCTCTTTGTTCGCTATTCCTCGCTTGAGATTGACCGCCGAGTTTCGCTGCAGCACACCCTAATCATGTGTATCATAGGCCAGCAAACACCAAGTACTTACAATAGTGTCAATCGTACGGCATCTAATATGATGTTTCATAAATCAGTGGACGCAGTCACTGGCGCACTCTTGGTGGTCGCCTATTGACACAAGGAACCAACGTTTTCTGACGTGGCATGGCACCTAAAAACCAAAAATACAACATGCCATGACCCGTGAGTGATCAGAAACTCGACCTGTCTGCTGCCACAGTGCAAAACCGACTCGGCCGGGGATCCCTTGTTATCAGGCACATTCGCCAGCCTGACTGCTGACTCACCTCAAGGCTGACTATTGTAGTCATCCACCGCTCACCTGGCATCAAGCTGGTTATTTATGACAACAAGTGGAGACTCACCTCTTATTCGGTCCGTCTGGATAAGAAATGCTTCCGGAGAGGAATATGACGTGACGAGGTAGTTCCAAAACAAATAAGACATTGTACTACAGCAAACAACAAGGTCTGATCCAAATAAGAAACAAGAATAAAGGAGCGACTCGTCCATGCTGGTAATCGCACAAGCATACACAACTCGGCCCGTAATAATTTCCTGCGGGAGCATCGAGATTGGCTGACGTATAATTAGTGAGGATGAGGTAGCACGCCACATGTCGCGCAATCCGGTTAAATGTGGAGGGAAGAAAGAAAAAAAGAAACGTGGTAATGGAGACATCAAAGTACACAAGGGGTCATTGTACGGGAAGTGGGGAGGCGATTATTGGATCCTTGCAGTCTTTGCATGCCTCGGTCAGGTTCGCGGAGGAGGGGGAAGTGTATGATTGGGCCAGCTTTCGAAAGATCTGCCAAGGGACATTCGTAAAGGGGAAGAGGACAGAACAAGGGGCTGACCTGGATGTAGCACTCCTTGGACTGAACACCATTCAAGGCCCACTTTCCGTCGATGATGATAAATGGTACGCCATTGACACCATTTGCCCTCGCAGCCTCGACCATCTTTTCCACACAATCTAGTGCTTCTGTGGACCTGAGAAACTCGACTGCCTAGAGGACGTCTGAGAGAACGGGACGGTATACATTTGGGATGACCCACCCTCTCTCTGTTCATAAGGCCGACCTTGACGGCGGCATCTGCGAGGAAGCTTTCGCGGCTAATGTCGTCACCCTTTGCAAAACCCGCGTCGAAGATGAGAGAATTCAGTTCTCGTTGCATTGGCTGTCCGCCGACCTGATAGGCTTTCACAGAGAGCCTATGGGCTTGAATTGACCGACAGACGACGCCGTCTTCCGCCCTGCGGGTGAGGGACCGTGTGCGGGAGGGGGGACGCCATGAGGAAGAAGAAAGCGTACATTTTCAGACCGGCTTTGTGTGCCATGTCGGCTGCGACCTTCCACTTTGCGTCTGCCTGCTCTTTTCCAAGCTTTTTGGTGAGGTAAGCCCTGCGGCTGGTGCCCTTGTGTGCGTCGAGGGAGGATGAGCACACGAGGGTGAATGGACGGAATTCGACGTCGAAACGGAGGGGCAGATCGCTGGATGCGTCGATGGCATCATGGAGGGACTTGTTGACGATGTAACAAAAGCTGCAAATCTGGAAAAAGATGAGCGGGGTACGGGTAAGGGAGAGAAGACAGACATAGTCAGATATGATGATGATTTTGATGAGACGAGGAGGGTTAGACATTGTACACGGAAGGGGGAAGGGGAAGGGGTGGGGATGAGCGGAGCAAGTGCATGGATGGGACCGTCGCCTTTTCGATAATATATGTAGCGCGTCCGATTTCCTCAGCATCCACCACCGCATCTGTCAGCATTCCCCTGTGACACACTTTTTTAGAAATACATTCCCACATTACACCCTCCATTTCCCATGCTTAGCAACTACATGTATCCTATCTCTCTAGAATAGCGAACTCACGATCCCACTCCCAATCGCAGCACCTATACAGTACCTTGTTGTCAGATCACTAACACGATTTCAGAGCACCCACCAGCACCAAATCCCGCACCACCCGCAGCAGATTGTGCCATCTAATGCTTGTCTGTCATCATCACGCCATTACGTCAGCACGCGACCACTCACCACCTGGCCTAGCCCTCCAAACTTGGACTTCTTCGCCGGTCCCTGTTGTTGTGCTGCCGGCTGTGGCGTGGGCGGTCCAGCGGGTGGATAGTATCCGCCCGGAGATGGTTGGTAGAGTGGCGGTGCGTGGGGCAATGGGTATGGCATTGGCAACGCAGGAGATGAATTCCGCTGTTCTGCAGACCCCTTGGTCTGCAAGGACGACACTGACTGGCGGGGCTCCGGCACAAAAATGGGAGACGAGCTACGTGTTGGCAGCTTCTCCACATAGTTGGACGGGAACAAACCCTGTCGGCCTGATCGATTGCAGCCCGTCCACCAGTCCGAGTTCGTCTCTGTGATGACCTCTATGATCTCTCCAGCCTCAAACGTCAGGTCGCTGGGATCCTACGTCTTTCCCTCAATAGAGCACACGGCTATGCGATGGGCCGTCCTACCTCGCTAGTCCAATCCCAGATTGCCCGTGCTTCCACTTTTGGAGGAGCAGGTGACACGCTTAAGCGCTGCGTCCCCTGCGTCAGCGACGCGATCGACGAACCCTCCGAGCGTCTCTCAGCGTTCACAGAAAGGCTTGACAAGATCTCTTCGCCATCGGCCTCCGAGATCTGCTTGTGAGCTACAAGTAACTCGACATTTTGCTTGGTTTGAGCGAATATGTGTGCAAAGAGGGTATGAGGCTCAGCCATGCTGGCAAGTGCAGAACCCGCAGTGGGTCGCTCAAGGGACGGAATTTATACTACTGGAGCGGCACTGATTACCTCATGTAAATGGCATGTCGATGCTCGGTTAAGGAGGGGCACTCTAAGGTGAGAGTTTGTCCCTCTCTGCTGTCTCGATTAAATATCGTGTAGCATCTCAGCCCGCTGATGGCTGCATCGAGGTTCAAATATCCTTTCCTTGGTTTGCCCTCTGAAAGTCCCATTAATCTCTGCAACCCCAGAGATAATTCTTTCTCGCATTCGTCTTAGGTGCCAAACGTCCTTTGTCTCCAATCATAGTCATTGACCTCCACAGGGTGAACGTCGGCCGCCTTGAAAGTGGAGGCTGTTACCATCAATTCGTACGTTGGCTTCCCACGGCCCCGATTCCCCTCAGTTATCGTAACTTGCATCAAATGACGCCAGTGCGTGTTCGTGACTGCCAACGTTGTTCCACTGCACAGGACTAGGAATGAGTGATAGCGTGGAGTCCCACTGGCACAACCGCGGTCATTGGTGCACCCCGTGAGATCCATTAGTCCCCCACAGCCTGCGCGATTGGTGAGTCCTGTTGTGCACTGGGAATGTGGTGAATGATGGGATGATCTGTGCTGTCAAGTCGACTGAGGATAGACTGATAGGGTCGTGTGTATGTATATGTTAGATGCTATACCACCAGATGATGTGATGGCTTGCTGTGCTTTGGTGTGGCATTATTTGGCGGTTTTGTTATAAGACTATAACGGGCCCGTCATTGTTTCTCCGGAACCATTATCTGCATCTTCCCTTGACAATTCGCGACGAGTCCCATGTCCAGAGTATGCCATTTTATCCCCGTCGTTGCCCAGCCCTGACGCCTTCTTCAGGCACAATTCTTGAGAGAGTACAAACTCGTCGTCGTCGGCGGTGGTGGTGAGCTTCTATCTCACCCTCTCCCCCGTCCTGGCAGTGATCTTCTCCTCAGGTGTCGGAAAATCTGCCTTGACAATCCAGTTCATTCAAAGCCACTTTGTTGACGAATATGACCCGACTATCGAGGGTACCTTGATCGTCTTTCTCTCCCGGTCACGCTCGTCATTCACACGTCTCCAGATTCATACCGCAAGCAGTGTGTCATCGATGATGAGGTTGCACTGCTCGACGTTTTGGACACTGCTGGACAAGAGGAATATGGGTGCGTATACTCCCGTGTCATTCGCGTCTCTTACGAGCAGCCAACCTCGGTTTCTCTTTGCATAGAGCCATGCGAGAGCAGTATATGCGCACAGGCGAAGGCTTCCTCCTCGTCTACTCCATCACATCGCGTAACTCGTTCGAGGAAATCAGCACATTCCACCAACAGATTCTTCGCGTCAAGGACCAGGACTCTTTCCCTGTCATCGTCGTAGCCAACAAGTGCGATCTCGAGTATGAACGTCAAGTTGGCATGAATGGTACGCCGACATGTTCTTTCCAAAGAAAAAAAACGCTTCTCTTTACACTTGCTTACCAGAGGGGCGTGATCTCGCGAAACATTTCGGCTGTAAATTCATCGAGACCTCGGCCAAGCAACGTATCAACGTCGATGAGGCGTTCAGCAACCTCGTACGCGAGATCAGGAAGTACAACAAGGTCAGATCACACTTTTTTGTTGACATGTCACATCGTGGCTCACGTGAAACGTAGGAACAACAAACCGGGCGGCCGGTGATGGCCAATTCCAGTGTAGGTGGACCCGGCGTGTACGGTGCCAAGGACTCGGGCGATGGTGACCATGGTGGATGCTGTAGTGGCTGTGTGGTTGTTTGATATCTGGGTACCCTTTGGAATCATTCTCCCTTTCTTACAGTGTTTTTCTAGCTACTACCAATCCACCTTATTCCTAACCTGCTCTTTTTCTTTCCCTTGGGATTTGTATATTCCAGACAGTCACTCTCGTTAGAGGCACTTCATCCTCTCCGATTCCTAGCTATGCAGGATTAAATTGTACATATAACTTCAGCTTCTGTGCGGGGCCATTCACATAGAGTGCGAGTGAAAAAAGTTCATTCTGTACTGTGACACAATAGGATAGAATGGAATCCCCCGACATGACTACTACATACTCATGCGCCTTGAGAAGGATCTTTCTCGGGCACTGGTCACCAGATTAGCTGTCAGCGGAGTGCCCATCCAGAGGTGATAACTCACATGGCGGTCTCGACAGATCCTCTTCGTTGACAGCTCTTATCGAATGAATCCCGAGGTCATAACACCCTGACACACCACTGTTGCCTCCCAGGATGGAAATGCCGACCGTTCGAATGCGTTGCCGAAACATGCTAATCTGATGCTGCACCAATTCGCCCGTGTTTGTCAAGATGAAATTGTTAAAAGGGATCTGTCAAGGACATTGTTGTATCAGCCATCAAAAAAAAGCCATCTGAGCCTGAAGCGCTGCAGACGTCTGACGCACAAAGATGTCTTCCCAGCCACCATCATTCCGTTTGAAATACAGACGGTGCTGCCAAAGATCGGTCGTGACGGGCCCGTCCGTCTGTAGATTGACATAGTACGAGTTGCGCGTGCGAGGATCACCGCCGAGGCGTAATCGCAGCGCGAGGTATTGATGATACGACACGTCGTCGCAAATCTCTCCAAACAAGGACGGTCGCGTCTAACGTTGTAGGAGAGCACATGGCCATGTGATGTGTACATGACAAAAAAAAAACGACACCGGGTCTACTTGTCAGACAGCGCAGACGAGGGGGTTGGGTCGAAGAGCGTACCTTGGTCCTGAATCCTGCATACCCGCCCCGAATACGCCCTTGAAACTCGGGACGCACCGCGAGTCGCATCTCCCCCCAAAAATGAGCGGTGGCGGGGTGCCCGCTGCCTGCATTTCGTTCGGGAGACGTGTCCAGTGCGAAATTGAGCGTCGAGGTCCCGCCAATGTCTGCGTCGCATCCGGTCGCGATGTCGTTGATGTCTTGTTGTGTGTGGAGCTTTAGAAGCGTGATGGGTGCGCGATTTGGTGGGTTCGCGCCTTCCATGCGGAGGACTGGGAGGGGTCAAATGTAAACATCATGCGACGCAGGTAGGTAAACTGGACGTGCTTTTGACGGCGCCATCGGCGAGATATTTCGTGGACCTGCTTAGATATGCGCTGAGGTGTGGCAAGGCCATGAACGGGACAAGGCTGAGTCGGATATTCAATCTCACACGCGTGACTTGTAGGTATTCATTGCATAAAAGTACAGTACATCGTAAGGCAGAAGGGTCTTGCGCAATAATGTTATTGTGCGAATGTAGGGTGCCTGTTGTCGAATGACTCCGGGCTCGGCGCGGCCCTGGGCGTCCTGGGACTCGGAGGAGGGCGAGGGCCAGAAGGTGTGGATCTACGGCGCGTCGTCCCTCCCACATCAGCCCGATCGCCCAGTATCCCCCCAGGAACGAGTGTATTAACTGCCAGTTGCTCGCAAGCTTCCTGTCCCTCCGCATCCGCGGGCTGGCTTAGGGTGTACCCAGTATCTTGTGACCAGACGGAAGTCCACGTCGTATGTTTACTCCCAGCACGCAGGCGTGATGGAGAGGGTGGGTAGAGATCTGTAGTGTCATATTCATTGTCGTTTAACTCTGGGACTTCGGGAAGTGGCCGAACCCTGCGAATATGTACTATCTCTCCCGAGTATTCCGAACCGCAGTCAGTACCGGTATAAGAGGAGGGGGAAGAGGGAGGATGGGTTGCGTCTGCATGTTCAGGACTCCAGATATCAACCTCAATCCGAGGAAGTGGCATTGCGCGGAGCGCAGAAATGTTCGAGTTCCCTTGGTCAAGTTGCCGAACAGTCAAAACTGTGGGCGTTTGTGATGTGGTGCATGCTGACGCAACAGGTATGCACAGTCGCGCAGCTAGGGCAGAAGACTTGTTCGTAACTTCCCGAGGTAAGAGTGGATGAGGCAAATTCGAAAGATCCAATGCAGGCGGAGCTTTGGATCGGAAAGTCGACACCTTCGCACCCATTCTAGAGGCGCCGAAGTCTGCCTTAGGTTGGAACGATACAGAACATCGCTGGTGCTGGGTGGAAGGCCCCGGTTCGGTGTCTCTTGTGAAGAAGGAAACACGAGTGCCAGGATCAAGGCTAGTGGCGGGTAATGGGGCTTCACCGCCGACCCGCCGACTAAGCCACGCAGGAGGCGTGTTGCTACTCAACGCCACAGGAACCACTTCCAATTGGACGGACTTGTGCGATGCGTCTGAGCCGAGGAGTTCTGTGTTCGAATCTACGCTACTCCAGGAAGAGCTGCGCGAGTGATTTGAAGAGGGATGTGGGGGATTGCACAATTGGAGGTCGTTCTCATATAAGGGGATCGTGTATCGTGAAAGGCACCTGTCCTGCGGGACGACCGGTGATTCGCCGGAAGCATCATTTCCAAAAGTCATCACCGTGTCCAAGTCTTTGTCTGAACGAGGACTTCGGTACATGGGACTGACGACCCGGAAAGTATTGTAGAGCAGACAAACGTTTACGAAGCCTGTAATCTGTCAACATGACGATCATCACAAGATTGATGCAACATACCAAGCATAGAGACACAAGCATCAGCGAAGACATCCAACGGAAAGGATACAGAGATCCCTGCATACATGAGAATGTGCGTGATACAGAAGGGCAGCGACAGGAGCACAAATGCTTTACGATATACCGGAATGAGTATTTTGAAGCATTGGAACCAAACATCTTACCAAGAGGGAACCTTTGGGAAACGTTAGCGCATTTCCTGTCTGGAAAAAGGGGGAAGTCTCACCAGAACATGGACCATATGATCGTGCCGATGAATCCATGGTAATCTTCAAATCTATCCTCTCGTTGATTAGAGTCGGGACCTCGTGAAATTTGCAAGCCGTTGAGGCTCAGCTTCCCGCGCAAGGCAAAGAAAATGACAGAATTGACACCAATTGACACGAGCGCAGCAAGGATGATCTTTTGATTCAAATCATCAGACAATATCCTTCCTTGCTTACAATAGTCATACCGGGAGTGCTTCGAGTACATATGTATACTTTGCATAAGAAAGGGTGATGCCGCAGGAGGGTCCGATTGGACTGTACACCTCGCTCTTCTGCAAAGGAGCCAATCCTTTGTTTAAATCGCTTTGAGCGTGCCAAAAAATATTTGGTTCACTTTTTCTCACCTGCGATGAATGCGATTATCCATCCAATGGTAACAGCTGCCAAACTACGCCAGCGAGCTGGATGTATGTGGAACACAAGCGATGTGAGGGTGTGTACACCAAGTACGGATGTAAACCAGCAGGTGGCCCATATGCCGGTCTGCATCAACACCGCTATATTGTTTCTTGAGTGCGATGCACCCTGGTCTGAGAATATGTGCCTCACCTTGTGCTGAACATGCTGATCCTGGGCAAACTCGTCGGTTGTCATTGATAGGACAGAGGGATGAACTGCTTACCTTGGCTCAACCCGGAACGCGCCACCCAACTGAAATCAATTAATCCAGCAAAGCTGACGAACATGTTGCTCAGAATAAGGCATCCAGTATAGTAGCCAAGCTGAGTGCGGAAGAACAATATCTCTGGCGGTCGGGAGGTACTATCGTCACGTTGAAGAAACACCACTGCAGCGAGTCGAATGGTTCGCAAGACTATGAAGGCAAGTGCCAGGGTCGATAACAGGGCAAAGACTGCGACAACCTACAACACGGTGTTATCACGCTCCAAGATCCCCGGACGGAATTACACTTACAATGGCTCCTGGACGCTGAGATGCAGAAAGAGGCTCCAAGGCCGAGACACTCATCTCGTTCTTGCGTTGTGAGGGGGACGAAGATGAAGACAAAAACGAAGATAAAAACCGAAAGCGTAGATGAATATTGTCCGTCCAGCGGTCAAAAGTAAGTACCTCGCAGAGGTAATAAAGGCGGACCAGTCCGCAATGAACGAAGGAAGATATTGGGCGTGTGAAGGAAAAGAGTTGCCAAAGGCACCGCTACTAGGTGACTTGACTCGATTCAGCTGTATTTGATAGGACACCCGGAAACCTGTGCGACATTGTTGAGTAGTAGTATGTTTGTACAGCAATGCTTTGCGACAACGATCAAGGACTGACACAGCCAAATATCCATAGCCACAAAATACCCTCAGTTCCTGTCATGGGCCGTGCAATTAGCCGTATACTACTTCTTGATAAAGAAGCTGGCTATTCCTCTTGGTTCCGTTGTTTTCCTCCGCTTGGGTGCCTGGACATCAGGGCCGTTTGCCAAGTCTTGGGCAAAGTGAAAATCATCATGCTCCATCCGCAACTTGGCTAACGCAGCAACATGATCTGCTTCACTACGCTCCGTTTCACTTGCAGATATTGTTTGGTTGCAGCGTTCGCAAAGAAAGAAAGTGGAGGAAGCAGACCCATGCAGTTCCGGAATAACTTGTAAAGGATCCGCTTCAGGAGGCATCTCATCGTTGCCAGACCGAGTTCGTTTAAGAGGAGACAGAGGGGATTCCTTCGACTTGAAGAAACCTTCAATGCTTTGTTGGCCACTCTCGGCCGTCTCGATGCCCGTGAACGCAAGCTGTACTGCGGTCACGTTGAGATTCTTCATGTTCCCAGTCAGTTCCTTCCATAATTTGTCGGCGACGGTTGCAATCACATCAACTGTTACTTCATGAGTGAATGGGAACGCAGATTGCTTGGACCTCGAGGCTTCATATCCTACATCTAGTTAGTAGCCTGTAATTTCTATCCGGAAGAACTAACCTTTTCGAGCATGTAAAGCAATGGTCTTGGGCCATAAGGTAGGTATCTCTTCGCGAGCATCCTTGAGTCGGAGTGCGAGTTCGGCAGCCAAGACACGTAGCCACTGATGCCCATCTGCAGCTTTTGTAATAGGAGTTGGAAGGTTCTTGGACGCAAGCATGCTCTTAAAAAGCGCAGATTTCTCCTTCACTATAAAGAATTGAGAACGATATCTCGACGCAATCGAATAGAACTGACCTTCGGACCTGTCAATTCCGCTAGAGGGGTCCCGTATCTGAGCGATCATTGCCACAGTACAGGACTAGATTAATGACTCACCGCAAAAGTTCATAGACCCACAAGGCGCTGTCACCAAATTTGTTCTGCATTTCGTCTATCACCTTGTCATTTGGAAGCCTCTAATGATGGTTCGTCAGATATACCTAGAGATACTGCCCTGTAATCCAGAGTTGAGGAAGACTGATTAAGGTTCAAGTGTTGAACCTACAGAAGGTCCCCAACAGTCGATACATCATACTCTTTTGCCAAGGCGTCGCCGAGCTTGCCACCTAGGAACCGAATCTCAAGGAAATCTCAGACTTGTAACGAATTTCATTGGTTCCGGCATACCTTTTGAAAGCCGATGGGACGGAGGTAAGTTGGGATGGCACTATTCCGCAAGATGCTCTACAGGATTTATCAAAAAGAAGTGTCAAACTGCGATTCAAGCATCACCTGGCTGTTCGGCTTCTTGTTAGAAGCTGTGAGCTATAATCGGACATGAATGTAAGTAAATAGATATGTGATGTGGGCTGACTTTGGCGAGAAACTTGTTTCGAGATATTCCCTTGTGAAAGGATGAATGTATGACTGCTGAAGTTACATGCCGAAGAGTACACACCGCTGACATGGTATACCCAAGGTTCTCATGGACGTCACGTCTGATCTTGGCCATGAGTTCCGCCGCAATCGATAACGCGACATCATGCCAAGTACATGTCACGTCATCCTTTGCAAAGTGAGGCTCCGCATCCTCGTCTTCCTCGGTTGGACGTAAGGGAATGAGTTCACCTAGATCACTCCAATCGATAGGAGGGGGTGGAGGTAAAGGGCTATCAACGCCATGAGGCGCATCTGGAGGTACTTGTGCGAGATGGGGAAAGCGCTTCAGTAGCAACTCGCGGACGGGCCGAGTGAAGTCAATGAAAGCTTCATCGATTGATGCCTTTTCTTCTCCGTTGATGAACGATTGTGTTCGCTCAAACTATGCTTAATCTCACCTATTTCCCCGCTTGGAAGTGCTTGTTTGAAAAACTGAATGATCTTGTTGCTTTCACGCCGATATAGGTCTAGAGAAACCTTGTAAGGAGAACATCGAGTCAATGAGCTATTTCTAGCGAATCTAAAGAACGTACCTTGTGTGTTCGTGTATCGACATCAGGCCAATATCCTGGTTCCTTCTCGCCCTCCTTGTAGGTGGCGACATGGATAGCTACTATTTCTGGACACTTCTTCTTTGCGTCTTTTATCTTGTCCATCCGTGAGATGCCGAATTTGCGAGCCGGATAGCTGACTGCGATGAGGCTCTCCCATTGTTGCACGACAAGCGGCACACTAGGGTCAAGCCCTAGTCTAACCCGTTCGCAAGCAGCGTAAAACGCATCGCTGTCGCAGAGTGCGACGACCCGTAGGGGGTCTCTCACACCCAGATTATGGGAATACAAATGGCGGTAAGTGATTGTTGGACGGAGGTCGTCGTAGTCTTGGGCCGGTTCCTTGCCCTTGCCTTTCCAGAACGCACTTGCTTTGGATGGCGAGTGTTGCATGGTCCGATGTCAATCACTGAGGTTGTGGCGTCACAATTAGGTCAGCGCTTAAAAGTCATATGGCTCATCAAGCTTTCAAGTCCGTGATCATGCAAAGCGGGTATCAAACGGTCAAAACTATCGTTGAGTTATTACTTATAACATCTTTGTTATCCGGGCCGATGCACCCGGGGCTACTCTGAACCCCGGCTCGGAACGTACGGCAGGTTTAAGCAGCTTTAGGCTGTTCGGCTGCCAGGGGCACTCGCACCTCGAATCGGAACCCAAACTTCATCTTGCGGACTGCCCTGCCTCCATTTTTCTCTCTTTTACCGACGTCCAAACTGGTCTTGTGACATTGCTTTGTTCCTCATGTCGTTCAGTCATTTCGGCACACCACAGTCGCTCCGAGAGGACTACGCTATTCTGTCTCATTATGACGCGTCTTCGGTTGAGGTGCAGGATCAACAACAAATTGAAATCCTCCCCGATCCACCCCGTGGCATCCCAATTCATGGGAAGGGTTCAGCTTGTACTGCTGCAGGGATTTCTGAACGCACACCGCTTCTGCAACCCCCGCCTCCGATTCCCTGGCCACGTGAACCAGCAGACGTCGATGTCCTTGATGCTGTGTTTGCAGAACAGACGCCCACCACGTCTAAGATCTTCTTTGAGGAGCTTCGCATACTCACCACGTATTCGCTCCCCATTTTTGGGTATGTCTTGCCCTCGGTTCTTTTTCATGCTGAACGTTCATTTTTTTTCCTCAAGCACTCAGCTCTTCGACTACTCATTCATCGTGACTTCCGTCGTATCTATAGGCCACATATCCACAGTGGCCCTGGCAGCTGCCACACTGGCTTCAATGACCGCTTCCGTCACCGGATACAGCATTGTGCAAGGTTTCGCATCAACACTCGACACCCTTCTTCCACCTGCCTGGACCTCGGATAGGCCCCACATGGTCGGCCTATGGACTCAAAGAATGGGTTTGTTCCTACTTTCCAGTCCATGACTTGCAATCTAACCAGACGTCGAGATAGTGCTAATGACAGGACTGGTTCTCATCGTAAGTCCATTAACAATTGTATACGTCGATTTCAATGCGATCCCACTGTCCACAGCCGATATTAGCCATTTGGCTCAACGCAGAACCTATCCTCCTCGCTCTCAACCAAGAACCTGAGGTGGCACGACTTGCTGCGCTCTACCTCCGCTGGGCATCCCTGGGCCTTCCGGCATATACCTTTAACTGTATCTCCAGGTACATCGTCAACTCCTTTAATATAAAAGGCTGACTCGCTTTCGCAGACGATACTTTCAGTCTCAAGGTTTGTTTGACGTCCCAACGAGAATCACACTCGTAGTCGCGCCGATCAACGCATTCCTAAACTGGCTATTCGGTAGGCGATCACGTTCATGATCGTCTTCTTCTACTCACACTTGAAACTAATTACTTTTATAGTCTATCCTCTCGGGCTCTCCTTCCCGGGTGCACCATTCGCTACAGCTCTCTCTTTTAATCTCGTGTCTGCAGCGTTTATTTTCTACGGATATTATTATGCCACTCCCGCAGCATGGTCACCGATTACCCGTGAATCTTTCAACCTAGTCACAGGTGAAATTTGGAAAGGATGGGGTCTGCTAGCAAGGCTGAGCATCGCTGGGGTGGGTCAGCTTGCTAGCGAATGGTGGTGTTGGGAATTGATTGGACGTGAGTCTTTGCATCCTTTTCTCCTAAATGTTTATTGATAGGGAACGCGTTCTTAGTTGCTGCTAGCCAGTAAATGGCCGCATAATCTGTCTTCGTGGACTGAGAACTGATGTGATTGCTCGTCTGCTAGACTGGGACCTGTTACACTTGCAGCGCAGTCCGTGTTACTACTTTCTTCATCGACTACCTACCAAGCGCCATTTTCATTGAGTGTTGCTACTTCCGTGCGGTAAGCATTGTGGACTTTCATCGTCGAAACTGATTGTTCTCACGTCCGGGATATTGTGGTGGTACACTAGGATCGGAAACCTCCTCGGTCAAGGAAACGCGCGAAGGGCTGGTGTAGTTGCAGTAACTTCGATTGTGATGTCTGTCGCGATCGGATGTGTTTTCAGGTGAGTGATGAACACGAGCGTGGCTATCCCAGTACAATCCCTTGCTGACTCCTATCTCAACCGACTTACAGTATCCTCTTCCTTGTCTTTCGCCACAAGTGGAGTTATCTTTTCAACAGCGATCCCGGTATGTCCCACTACTCTCCATGTTATGCAGAGAGATTGGAATTCAATACTGATTATTTGGGTAGAGGTCGCCTCGCTCGTCGCCTCCATTATGCCCCTCGTCGCACTGTTCCAAGTTTTCGACGGGACAACAGGCATCTCTGGTGGAATATTCCGTGCGCGAGGAAAGCAGGTAAGCAGAGATGCACCATTATAGAGCCTCGACCTACTCTGCTTTCATTCTTAGTCTGCAGGAGCCGTCCTCAACCTCTCCGCTTACTATGTCATTGGCATCCCACTTGGATCATACCTCGCGTTCGTGCATGGACATACACTTGGAGGTCTTTGGGAAGGGTTGACAGTCGCGTTGGTGTATAGTTCCTGTGTAGGGATTTGGATTGCAGTCCGTGGGGTTGATTGGGAGGCTGAGGTTGTGAATGCGCAGGGACGAATTGGAGGGAAGGAAGAGGGTCATGCGAGGGATGAATGAGATCCAAAAGAATGACTGGTCGTCGATTGGAGGAAAATCGGTTACCAAGCACCAAGTCAAATTGACATTGACACTTGTAGGTGGATTATGACTGGCGTTTATGGCGTTGCGTTGTTTCAAGTTTGCGACAGGCTCACTCTAGAACACATGGAATTGATTGATCTTCTGGTATTTCGTGGTTGGTTAACAACCGATATGGTCTGACATTGGATGACAAGTTCGTAGTGGAGTCCGGCGCCAACGCCAGGTAGTATGACGACCACTATATTGCTGTCGTGGCAGCACTGCCATTTCCTACCTTTGTTTCTTTCCATTTTCTATTTTTTTGGCATTGATGCAAGGTGGTCAGATCTTGACCGGTCGACGTGGTCGTTTACTCGCGAATACTAGGTGCGTTTCACTGATTGATCGCATAATTGATCTATCAAGTAGGTGTTACAAGTTTCAATATCACACGACGCTCTTCAATTGAAGGCTGTCCAGTATCAGATCTCACGTGAGGCGGTAGACCTGAATGCTGGTCAAGTTGGTGGCGCCGAGACAGGTTTAGTGGCCGTCCCGACTTTGACAACCTGACACTCGCCAATCAAACCAGGCAGCACCGTTTGTTCAAAGTCGGATCGTTTGACTTTTGTCTTCTACTCGTGGCTAAGCGATGCTATCCTGGTTAACCAAGGTTGTTGTAGTGGGTGACTTCCCGTCAGAATCTAGGGAGATGCGGATGGTACAGGTTCATCGACAAACCAGTGCGCCATTAACCATGGTTTGGACCGGATTTTGACTAACCGAAAGGGAATAGTGCAGTTTTTACCACGACATCCTAAAGACGAAAAGTGACGCACCGCAGCAGACTCAAAAACTGGTCCCGAACTCTCATCCGAGCTCGCCTGCAGCACGAGCATGTTTGTTTGAACACCGCTACATGTGGAATGAACAACAGCTCGCGCTGCGCCTTCGATCTCAACCTCGGACATCTGCACTATCCATAGACTGTTGCTGAAGGTCGCATCCGCTATGTGCTTCAATTTCTTGCTCGGTGGAGTTCTGGGGTGTCCAGGTCGCGAGCGCCGGTCTCAATACCTTAACCTTGAGCAACCTACTAACCGTTCCTCTTATGAGGGTGGATACGGAATGTACCATGGAATGTACGGGGGTGATTTCATTCAGAAGAGTAATGTATGTCATTATTCTTCTGAACTTTGTCTTGCTTGATCTCGTTTTTCCTTCTTCGACATGGAACGTTCCATAACGTTACTGGTGCTCTACTGTACTGCTGTCGACTGGGAGCCTGCCGTGGCCAACGGCAGACAACACCGAGACGAGGTTGGCAGACGGAACTGGACCACGCTCTATAGGCGACTCTGAAGTACGGTTACAAGGATCTCTCTACCGTACGTCGTAGGTCTGTACATGTGACTGTATGCCAATCGGGAGTCGGAGCCCAAGCCGCCACCATGGCGAACTGTTAGCCTTGTGACCAAACTTCGGTTTTAGATGCATCCTACTAGCTAACGGCCGTGAGGTTTCCGATCCAAATGTTTAGTTCGAGACTAACCTGACCTTGTAGGTGATTAAGCCCATGGAAAATCCTTGATCCATTTAACACACTGGACCCGCCAGTGGCTGTTCAAACGTTCAGAAGACAGCTTGCCGTTGCATCATAATTCACCCCCACAGGCGCTCGCAAGTGTGACTCAGTCATAGTCCGACGGACCCGCCGCCGGCGGCCCGCCAAACTGAGTCAGGTTTATATCGTCCATCTTGAAGCTTGTTTCCTCTCCATTTTACCAAGGCGATCATCTCATACACCAGGTTTACTTTTTCCTGATGTCGGTCAGTCATTCCAGCGGCACATCACAGTCACTCCAAGAGGACCATCCTATCGTTGCTTATCATGGAATTGACAGGCTGGCGCATCTTCAGTGGACGTGAAGGGTCACCAACAAACTGAAATCCTTTCAGATCCACCTCATGGCATCCTAAGCCGTAGGTCAGATTCAGCTGGTGCCACTGTAGTGATTCCTCTCGCCTCTGAACGCACACCACTTCTGCAATCCTCGCCTCCGATTCCGAGGCTACATGAACCAGAAGACGATGTACATGGTGTTGCGTCAGCAGAACAGATACCCACATCCAAGATGTTTCATGAAGAACTTCACACACTCACCCTGTATTCGCTCCCTGTTTTCGGGTTTGTCCTGCTCTTGACCTTTCCGCCATCTTCGCGCTCATTTTTCACAAGTACTCAGCTCTTCGAGTTCTCGTTCGTCTTGGCTACCGTTATATCCATTGGTCATATCTCTACAGTGGCCTTGGCAGCTGCCACATTGGCTTCAATGACCGCTTCCGTCACCGGATACAGCATTGTGCAAGGTTTCGCATCAGCGCTCGATACCCTTCTTCCACCTGCCTGGACCTCGGATAGGCCCCACATGGTCGGCCTATGGACTCAAAGAATGGGTTTGTTTCTACTTTGCAGTCCATGACTTGCAATCTAACCAGACGTCTGAGATAGTGCTGATGACAGGAATGGTTCTCATCGTATGTCCATTAACGGCTGTATACGTCGAGTTCAGTGCGATCTCACTGTCCACAGCCGATATTAGCCGTTTGGTTCAGTGCAGAACCTATCCTCCTTGCTCTCAACCAAGAGCCTGAGGTGGCACGATTTGCTGCGATCTACCTCCGCTGGGCATCCCTGGGCCTTCCGGCATATACCTTCAATTGTATCTCCAGGTACATCGTCAAGCTCACTTCTTTAATGTAAAAGGCTGACTCGCTTTTGTAGACGATACTTTCAGTCTCAAGGTTTGTTTGACATCCCAACGAAAATCACACTCGCAGTCGCGCCGATCAACGCGTTCCTAAACTGGTTCTTTGGTAGGCAATGTTTCTGACTGGATTCTTCCAAGTTACTCACCATTAATTACTTCCATAGTCTATCCCCTTGGACTCTCCTTCCGGGGTGCACCGTTCGCCACGGCTCTTTCTTTTAATCTCGTATCAGTGGCTTCCATTGTCTGCGGATATTATTACGCCTCACCGAAGGCATGGTCACCGATCACCCGCAGATCTTTCAACCCGGTCACTGGCGAAATTTGGAAGGGATGGGGTCTGTTAGCAAGGCTAGGCATCGCTGGGGTGGGCCAGACTGCTAGCGAATGGTGGAGCTGGGAGTTGGTCGGACGTGAGTGCTCCCGCAGACTTTCCTTCCAAAATTTCTTTGACAGGATATATGTTTTTAGTTGCCGCTAGTCGGTAAATGGCTCTATATTGTGCCTTCGTGGTCTCGGAACTGATGTGCTTGTCTGTCTGGTAGTCTGGGACCTGTTGCGCTTGCGTCACAATTCGTGTTGCTAATCTCACAAGCGACTACATACCAGGCGCCATATGCATTGGGTATCGCTACTTCTGTTCGGTAAGCATTGTGCCTTTCTCTATCGAGGGATATCATCGACTATACTCTGTGCTGCACTTCTCCATATCACATACATACTCTTCATACCACAAATGCTCGGGATTCTGGTGTCACAATAGGATCGGAAACCTCCTCGGTGAAGGACGTGCGAGAAGAGCGAGGATAGCTGCTGCAACTTCAATTGTGATGGCTCTTGGGCTCGCATGTCTTATCAGGTGGGCATTTTCGTCAATCTGGCAATCCTAGTACGATTCTAGTTGACTCCCATTTCAGTATCTTCTTCATTGCCTTCCGTGACAAGTTGGGTTATCTTTTCAACAGTGACCCTGGTACGTCCTATCATTCACCATGTTATGCAGGGAAATTAGATTTTGACGTTGACTGTTTGGCAGAGGTTGTCTCGCTTGTCGCCTCCATCTTCCCTCTTGTCGCACTGTTCCAAATTTTCGACGGGACGGCAGGCATCGTCGGTGGAATATTCCGTGCGCGAGGAAAGCAAGTAAGCAGAACTGTGCCCATTCGAGTTCCTACCTCTCACTTCCCTCTTTCCATCTTAGTTTGTGGGTGCTGTCCTCAACCTTTCCGCTTATTATGCCCTTGGTATCCCACTCGGGTTATACCTTACGTTCGTACGCGGGTATGGGCTTGCAGGTCTCTGGGAAGGATTGACGGCCGCGTTGGTGTATTGCTCCGTAGTGGGACTTTGGATCGGTGTCTATCGGGTCGATTGGGAAGCCGAGGTTGCGAACGCGCAGGCAAGAGTTGGAGGGAAGGCTGTGGGTGAAGCGAGGGTTGAATGAGGTCATGGTCATATCGGGAAGAGTTACAAAGGGCACGACGACTAGGTCATGGATTGGGGCAAAACGACGCACCTTTGGGTCAAAAACGATACGAGTTGCAGATTTTTTTACGGTCGACGTGGATGACGATCATGACCTATTCACGTCGGGTTCGTTGGGTTAGTAGACATTAGAGCACCCTTTTCTTTTATGCAATCATTTAGAGGGTTCATGTACATCAAGGTCTGACGTGAGAATAAGCACGGCAAGACGGTGGATGCTCGAAGGTGGTTGCCCAGACGATGACCCTCCCTCGAAACACCGGCGACAAAGTACTTGAAGTGATCGTCTGAACGTGATGAAGCCAAACGTATGCCGGGTCAATATGTTCACCGAATACGTCAGAGACCTATTCCCAAGTTGACAGAGGCATTGGAGGAGATGTTATCGACAAAGCATGGCCGCAGGTGCCTCCGAAATTCGACTCTTCTAGACGCTCAGTTGGACAACGAGCACGGCAACGATGGAGTACCGTGGGGTGAATGTCATCATTGCATGCAGAATAACAACACCTCCAAAGATCACGCTAGCAATCCAAAAAAAAAAAAAAACACATCGTCAGTCCAGATCAACAGCGCCAAAAAAACACATCCGTACGATATATATAAAAGGGGAGGAGGGGGAGGGAGTCAAAAACACTCATCGCGCTCTGCACACCACCTCCCCAGTGAGCCCCAACGTGAGCGCCTCCCTCGCCTCGAGCCACTCGTACTCCTTGCTCTTGGTCTTGACGACCGCAATCTCCCCCAGACCGAGCGGTTTGATCGTCTGCGCCCGTCTGCCGCTACATATACGCCGGATCTCGCTCACGTCCATGAAGACGCGTCGACTGGGCATGCTGATGAGGCTCATGCTGGACAGCACGGGCCGGTCGTCGCGGTATTTGAGTTCTGCCCAGATTCGGCGTTGAGGCTCGCTGACGAGTTGGAAATCGGAAGGCGAGGGTGAGGCGAGGGTGCCTCGGGTGATGTTGCTCAGAAAACCGGCGCGGAGGAGGATGGAGAGGATGGCGAGGTTTTGTTTGGAGTGCTCGACTGCCAAGTGCCGGTGTCGCGCACGGAACGCGTTTTGAACGCGCGCGCAGAGATCGTATGGAAGAGGCATGGCTTGGAAAAAAAATGAAAAAAAGAGTAAATTAAAATAAATATTGCTACAACGTCGATTACATAATACAGTCAACCACCATGTCTGCTCCGTCTTGAACGGTGGACCGTAGAAGAGCGCTCCAAGCTCGACTTGAGCGACTTGATCGCTTGGACAATCTCAGCTATTGGAAGGGGGTTCAAAGGAGCGAAGCCATTCCACAGTTCGTCGTCTTACCTGCCAGTTTGGCCGTATCTGCCTCGAAATCGTACCGCTTATTCCTGCTGTCCCGCTGCACGACAACCTTGAAGAGCGTCGATGTCTTTTGTGATTGTTGGCAGACCAAGACACTCTTGACGTGGAAAGATAGAGTCTTGCCACTATCAAAGACCGCCTTGGCCTTGTTTGCAGATGGCATGATCTTCGTGTGCAGCATGAGATCAGAGTTCATTTTTCGAGTCGCTAGACGTACGTGAACGTAGACACCATCAATGGCGAGTGTGCGTTCTTGGCGAGCCAGCATGGGCATTTTGCGGTATATTGTATACCGCTGTGTATTCAAATGTCCGTGAAATGTATATAAAAAACATGGAATAAAGGACCAACCTTGTATGCGGCGGTATAATCCGTCCCGCCGCCTTGGTGCATCTCGGGTACGTCTGAAATCCTCTTGAATATAGATGCTAGTAACACATACACATTTAGCTGTGTTCACAAGCGAGCAACGGACTTTACAAACCATTTGGGTCGGTGGTCCGCATAGCACGACTTTCGGGCTCGATGCCCATCTGAGGCAGCATGGACCTATTGACCAGAGTGAGTTCGCGTTTGCCTTCGAGGGATGCTACGGTGCGATCCAAATAAATCAATATATTTAAGTCGTTGAGGATAAGCGCATAGTCTTTCGGATTCGCGAGTTTGCGTTTGCGACAGACGAGTTCTAGCGCTTCTTGCATGTACATGCCGGCCGAACTGAATAAACGTGAGATCTTGAAAAGCACCGGTGAATGCTATACATACACAGGTATCGTGGTAGAAATATGGACTGCGTCAGCGGTATCCGCAACACGAATCCGAAGGAAAATGGGAGGACCGTGACTCGATGACGGTCCGAGGGATGAAGACAGAACAGGGGTGGTGCCAAAGAGGGAGCTTGTTCCAGCTCCCGGGACAGACGGTGGAACGAGACTGGGTGCAAAAAGTGTGTCGGCTTTCTTTGGTGCGGCCATGATCCTCGAAGGTCTGCGCTGGATTTTGCTTTCCAACTGTTCGTTCTGTTGAACTAGAATGCAAATGAACACTGGTTCTCAAGGAGTGGCACAAGACAGACGAACTCTGAAGTGGAGTTGCCGCCAGAATCGCAAATGCATCAAAGTTGAACTTTGTGACTTTGCCAGTACGATCAGGAGCTGGGAGGTTCTCGATCAACTAGATCAAGCTACGCGTGCTTCAAACTCACGGGGAAAATCTTCGTCGACTTCACCGTCGTCCTCGGCGATTCGCATGATCCAGCCTATTCCAAACAGCTTTGGATCGTTCTCACTCGCACCTTCGGTGAGCTTTGGAAGCCAACCCTCCTCCCAATAACTCCACAATGCAAATCCTATAACCTCTTCGATGGTCGCATCTCGTCGCACGTTAAGAGACATGGCTTTTCCCTTTGGTTCACGTGCATGCGGGAAGAAAATTTTGACATCCATTGACACAGACTCTCCGCGCCCTGAGATAGCGCCATATAATTCGTTAAAGGGATTGGCAGAACCACCTGTGGAAGCAAGCATGGAAGACAAGGCGGAAACCCTTGCGAGTGCTGGAAAGACCGCACTCCGCGAAAAAACGATGTCTGATGGGGGTAGGTCGAGAATGGGTTGGGATATTGAAAGACCCCTTTTTCGGCCTTCTGGCCTGACAATAAGGGGTACCGTACGATGATCAGGTGGGGGCGGGTTGACCATCTCAAAGTGGGCAACTATGCTTTCGTCATGGTCGGCTGCAGAGCGATCATCGCGGGACTCTGAATCGTCTGTGCCACGGGCCTCTGTGACGGGACTGAGACGGGATAGTACAGGTATGTATGAGGATGAGCCTAAAGGATTGGATGCAGACAAGACGGAGGCTACGTCGGAGGCACTGTCAAAGCCGGCACCGGGTGTGCGTGTAGCAGCAAAGTCGCTGTCGTGCTACCAGGTCATCGAGGAAACAGATATGAAACAAGGAGGGGCATACGGATCGAATTCATCACCCTCGTCCATCTCGTCACCACGGTCGACGAGATCAAAGTCGTCGTCATTGTCATCATCGTCGAGGGAGCCATCGCCATCGTCTGAGGAAGATAGTTCAGGATTGAGATGCTTGTTGGTGTCGGAAGCGTGTTTCGGATTCACGGACGTCTGACCGCGGCGTGCGAGCATGCGAAGCCTTCTACGGGCTTCCATTTCTGCGGCGCCTTTGAACTTGGGGATGAACACTTCTTTTGGGGGTGGATCCGGAGGGGGAGGGTCGTCCTTGTGCGATGACCTCGAGACGTCGGGCTCTTGTGGGCGAGCACCATCGGTGTCGGCGGTGGCGATGGGATGGATGCGGGGGAGGGGGGCATCAGGGTCTGGCTGGGCGAGACTGTGCTTGTTGGCGACCTGCGATGCACGCCTGGAAGTGGAAGCGCGGCGGCCGGTGATGCGCATGCCTAGGGCGCCTGAGCGGTTGCCCATGATGGTTTGGTGGTGTCTGATGCCAGTGGCAGGGCCGGGCTGGGAGGTGCCCGGAGCCCTGTCGTCTTCGTCATCGGATATGGGTGGGCTGGACGGATACTCGAGCTCTGGCCAGCGGTGTGGGTCTGCGAGTGACGCTGCGAGGACGTAGGGGTTCGAGGTGTAGGATGGGCTGAGGGATATGATACGACCGCCGTACGGGTCGTCGACGTTGCGGAGGTAGGAGAGACGGAGCGTGTGCACGAGGTAGCTGCGGCGGGGGGTGAGGAGGAGGAGTACGAGTGCTGAGAGACTCACCCTGGATCGCTGACGAGGGACATTGGACAAGGCGCGTCTCACCCGCCGACCTCGATGTTGGTCCCTATTGCGTGCAGGTTCGGTACGTATTCGCTTCTCGTTCTCGAGCTCAGCGTCCGAGCTCACGCCCGTCCAGTCCCGTACGACCAGTGGCTCGTCACCCACATCGACGACAAGTCAAAAGTAAAACAGGTAAAACACTGGATACTCTCAAAATGCAACCTCGTACAGTCACCAGGTCCACACTCTCAGCGCTCAGTCTCCCCCATCATATTCGCATCCACCGTCCGCTCCAGGTCCTCCATCGACAGTCTCGATGACGGCTACAACGAGGACGACGAGTTCTCAGACCAAGACTCGCATCCACTCCGCACACCTCCGTCAAAACTCACCACCATCTACCCCCAGCGCAACCCAATACCCGGCCAGTCGTCTCAACCGCGAAACTGCCCTCTTGTCGACCGATACTGCCTCCTCTCCTTCTCCACTGGCTCCATCCTCGAGGATGAATTCACCCTCTCCTGGTACAACCTCCGTCCCTACGAACTTCTCGAGATGCACCCCGTCGGCATTCTCGCCCCACTGCAACGCGACGTCCTGGAAGAATACATACAGCCATACTTCCAGGCAAAGGTCAGGGTCCTCCGTTCCATGTGGAATCAGAAATACGGCCGTTTCGAGACACCTGGCGTCGACGCATATCGCGAGCATACCAGCCAAAAGACGATGGACAAATTGACCCACAAGCTGGACGCGCTCTCCACAAAGTCGACCACCTTATACCCTGAAAAGAGGCGCAAGACAAAGGTGGACTGGAAAGCTCGCTGGGTCGTTATACATCAAGGATTTCTCTTCCTCTGCAAGGACAATGTGGTACGTGTTATCCCTCTGGTGCTCTGCAGTATATGCTGAGTCCCCCCTTTCAGACGACTCCTCCCCTCCGCCAGTACGCATTGAGCACCATGTCAGCTTTTCGTGGCGCCGACGCACTTGAGCGTGCATTCTCCATCGTTACCCAGCCTCGTGTTGTCTGCATCAAGTTTCGAACCCGTTCAACCTCACTGACCGGCGTGGCTTCCCCGCCACCCTCCTATCCATCCTCTCCGATTTCAGAAGAGCTTAAAATCAATGTCCAAGAACCCCTGCCACACTTGGACTCTCCAAGAGAAGCGGAGGACTCGGGCGAATACCCTTACGACGATGCCCACAAGGAGGAAGGAGAGTGGGTCGTCCTCGACATGCTCGACGACCATGGTCAGTTTTCGTGTTCCTCTTTCGTGAACACGCAAATGACATGTTTTCAGCGTTTTCGAGTATCCTTCGCATCCTTCACCGTCAAACTTGTCACCCGATAACGTCATCCTTTGTCCCCTCGCCATCCATCGTGACTGTTTCCCACCACGCGACTGCGTCGCCCGCGTCTTCGTTTGCTTCATACGACACGATTCCTTATCCTGAATGGCGGATCAATACTGTTGAAAATGCACGTAAAGCCGGTATGGGAGACGTAGGCAAGGCCATGGCATGGGTAATCTGGACGGAAAAGGGACTTGGAGAAACGCTGTTGGGGAATATTCGCCATCATCGTCAAGCATTCTCTGAGGAAATGCAGTACAAGACTACCTTTGCATCGGACATTTACTGTGGATCTGACGACGAGAGTGATGAAGACAGCGAGATGGAGTGGGAAGGATGGATGAGAGACTTGGAGCGCCAAAGTCGGGCGAAGCAACAACAATGCAAATCTTCTGCGCCCTCTAAACAGGCGCACGTTCCCAGCAGCACGTCATTGCCTTCACCACCTCTCTCGGAAACGTCGCCGACTGGCTCGCCGAGAGTGAAATCACCCTCTCCATCCGTGGCACAAATTGCTGGGGGTTCGTTCGGTCCTCATCCGCATACACTGTACCCCAACATCGGCAATGTCATTCAAGCGAGTGGCACTCGCGGGTACCGTTCTCCAGAAAGGATCAAAAACACGACCGTCAGCACTGTTAGCGTCGGGATGGCACCCTTGTCTCGACGACGTTCCTCGACGCTGATCGCAGAGATGGGTATCACGACAAGACGTAACCACGACAAGGGCAAAGAGCCATTTGCGACGAATGGAGCTCGCGCGTTCGCGTCTCCAGGCATTCCAGGCACGCCCGTCCGACATGCGCGTTCGAGCTCCAACCTGAGGGTGTCTTCCTCACCATATGGGTCCGACGCGGCCGAGTCGGGGCATCCGGGACCGTCGTCGCCTTCGAGGCGTCCGAATGCATTCATGCGGGGCATGTCTCTGCGGGCTGGCAAGCTCGTCAGAGGGCTCGAGTCTGCCATCGACTTTGTGGACGAAAAGACTGTATGACTGTATTTATTATTTATTATTTACGTATTACATATTAGTAAGCCCCACGAATGCGGACTCTGAATTTGTGCGAGATGGTCCGTGCGCAGACCAGGAAACATATATAAACCCGAGCTGGACAGCCTGGTTCTTTACCACTCTGGCCTTTTGGCTTAGATCAAGTGTAGTATCTGTTCTTAATAGTTTAACCACTATTATGAGGGCACCGCCCTCATTCTTTGGTTATCAAATTTTTGCCGCCCTTGTCCCTCGCGAGCTCTGCTTGCAACTCCGAGGGCGTGATGACCCTGCCCATGCACTACCGGCTTGTGTCGTCGGGGGATCTCTCTTGTCTTCTCTTTGCTGTCTCTCCATGCGTGTCACTCGACATTCACTCGGGTTCAGCAAACAGATTGCAAAGGATCTAACTATTCTAACACTGGCACGAGAGCGACACTGTCCTGTTTCATGTGGCAAGACTCTTCCTTGATGTCCTCGTTCCAGCGGAATTGATCGAGTCCGAGCATCCCAATGTCCTCATCGGTGATTGGTGTCCGAAGGGAGTCGCCACGGCTCATGTCCGACATTGAAGGAGAAGTAGTGCTGACAGAGTTCTGGCGCAAGCACGACTTGAGAGGTTTCTTTGAACCCCTCTCGACCAGAGGAATTCGCGATAACGAACCCCCGACGGCGAGACCCTTGTACGATCGCGACTTGTTGTGTCTACTGGCGTGAAGCATCGAGGTCTCAAGGCTTGACGAAGACGCCGATTCCAGACACGGGGCATGGGCGGCGTCGAGATCGGGGATCCGACTCATCGACACCTTTGAAGAGTGAAACACCTTGGCCACGCTCGCGAGCGGAGAAAATCGAAGAGGCGGCAAATAGTCGCGAGCTCGAACAGGCGCCATCGATTCAGGACCTTTCGGTGGAGAAAACGGCAGAAACGAAGGCAGAGACGGCATGGGCGGTACAGGCTTGCGATGACACTTCAAGGCGCATCTGGTCAACTGAAAAGAGTCTCTGGTGCCCGTGAGCGGAGACGATACGATACCGTTGGGCGGTAGAGCAGACAGGAACGTATATCCGACTTGATTGCTGTGGCTGGGACCATCGACTAATCGGATCGAGCAAGGACTAGCGCGTCTCGCAGCCATCGGGTCCCCGGGCGATATCACGCCTTGAAACTCGCCGAAATCGCCACAACGAGGATAGTAACGAGCCGAGGTCATCCGCCGTACCGAGACGAGTGGATCCGAGGCGCTGGGAGGGATTCGCGAGGACGATGGCAGAACAAGCCGATCCGCATGATGCATAGCATAGCTGGCAAACGCGGTCGATTTCGTCAAGTGGGATCCTGAACTGGAGTTCTTGGACCTCGAGTGCGCAGAAGCAGAGCGCGTCGAGCGAGTATGCAACTGGTACGCAAAGGAAGACCTTTGCCTTTGTCGCCAGCCCGACTTGGACGTCGAGCTCGTCTCCCAGGTGGGAGATCCGAGACAACCAACCAAGAGTCCGCGATGCCGGTTTCCTCGCTTGTCTAGTCCAAAAGTGGAAGTGGGGCGCATGGAACGGAGAGCGCCAGGTGGAGCATGAATGGTACCTATACGACGATGCTTCATGTACACGAGTTTCATGGCGAAGAAGGCGACGACAAGGAAGAACAGAGAAATGAAGATGACCATCAGTGGAGTGTACTTTTGCCAGTGAGTCGCCGTGACCGTCGCCGACGGATATGAACGAGGAAGAGCTACCACGCGGCGATACGGTACCGCGACAAGGAAAAGCTGGAGGAACTTCGTCATGTGGGTTGGTCGCGAGATGGACGAATCAGAGGAAGAAATGTCCCACCGGCGCGCGCATCGTGATGTTTGTATTCCCATTGAATTCCAAGGCCACCCGCCGGGCCGCCGTGTTTCCGTGCAGGTCATCTCACTGGCATCCACCTCGTTACAACGATGCCTGCCCGCATTCTTGCCTACTCTGCGACCGCTGGCTACAGGCACGACAGCATAGAACCCTCGATCGAAGCTTTAAAGGCGAAAGCATCCTCGATCGACGTCCAGTTCGATTTCACAGAGGACAAGAGCCAATTTACAGACGAGAATCTGGCAAAGTACGATGCCATCCTGTTCTTGAACAACTCAGGCATCAGTGTGTAGCAGTAGCACCCCCAAACCTGATCGCTCACTGACGTACACCACGAACAGTCCTCGACGACACGGGAAAGGCTGCCTTGCAATCGTATCTCAGCTTGGGAGGCAACTTTATCGGCGTTCACTGTGCATCCGATGCACTCCGCGACACCCCATTCTTTGGAAGGCAGATCGGTATAGTGGTCCGTGTCGTTTGCCCAGTATGGCATCGCTCACTGCGCGTCTCTCGTAGGCGCGTATTTTGACTACCATCCGGATATCCAAGAATCGGTACGGTGTTGCTAGTGGCACTATGATCGTGGCACTGATCATCCCGATATGTAGGTCGTCGACGTCGTCGACAACACCCACCCCAGTACCAAGATGCTCCCCGCGCACTGGAAATTACTCGATGAAATGTAAGGGACGATTCGAAACCCGTATACCTCCCTTGACCTCAAAGAACAGGTATAACTTCCAATCAGATCCGCGGGCGGTGGGCGCCAAGGTCCTACTTACAGCAGACGAATCCAGTTATTCAGGTGAACTGTCCCCCAGGGTGTTCAGAATCTTGGTCCACTGACCGGAGGATATCAGATCCCGGAGAAAGAAAATTCGATCATGGAACACCCCATCCCATAGGCAAGTACGTCCTGGACTGATCGCAGTCGAATTCTCACAACACTTGCAGCCTGGTATCAAGAGCGTGGTGCTGGAGTTGTGCCAGGTGGCATTGCCGGCCGCAGCTGGTATACGAGCCTTGGACACTGCATCGAGATTTGGAGCGTAAGTTGGGTCGTTATAACTCTACAGCTCTCTTGGCTCACCTCCATTAGGACGAACTCTTCTTGGGACACGTTTTGGGCGGGATAACTTGGGCGCTCGAATCAAAAACAACACGATGCTTTGACAGGAACGCCAACGTCGGGAATGCATCTTGAACGAGTGTGCGAATGAGTGGGTGATGTATTAGTGGATGTGCAGATCTGTACACAATGCAACATGTAAATAGTGGCACAAGGTGATGAAAGTTGCGAAGGTATAGAGAATGATGGCAGTAAATGAGTGAGCATTGAGATGAGATACTGTGATCAGAGTGTCGGCTGAACTATTGATGCCTGCACTCGGGCTCACCACCCATCCCATGGTCGTCGTAATCGTCGTCATCTTCATCCTCCCAATCATCTTCCTCCCCTTCTCCGAACTGCGAGGCAAAGCCCTCATCAAAGAAGTCCGAACTAGCTGGAAAACAACGTGCACGCACGTCTTCAAGCTCGGCTTCCTCGAAAGCAGCTACATCGATAATCTCCGGTGCGGGTTCAATGTTCGCCTTCTTCGGAGGGAGGAGTCTTTCAAGTGCCTGCACATAAAATTTTAGCAATTCGGTCTTGGAGGGGTGTTGGTGTACTTACTGCTCGGTCAACGTATCTCAACCATTCCGCATTTGGCATCTCAATGTCAAGGACGAGGTACAGATCACCCTTTTGGTCAGAATTCTTAAATGTGGGCATACCCTCGCCGCGCAGCTTGATAGTTTGACCAGAGGTGATGATCTTGCCGGGTGGACTCGAGACACTGACACCTCGGCCATCCAGCTGAGTGATCAAGATACGAGAGAAGCCAAGAAGTGCTTCAGATAATGTAATCTTGACATTTGCAAGCAAATCATTCCCGGAGCGTTCAAACGAATTGTGTTGCGATGTCTTCAAGCGAAAGATCACATCTCCAGGCGGAATATTGGGCTTTACTTGATTGTCAGTCATCACCTATGAGTGGTTTGAGACGACTTACTTGTTGGTCACCAGCACCAGCTAGAACGATACGGTGACCATCTGGCATTCCCTTCTCGATGAAAATATCTTGTCGTGTCTTCTCTTTGACAGTCTTTTCACCTTTGCACTTTTTACACCTGTATTCCCGTAAGCTCCCGTCGCGGATAACAGTCAGCACACACACCGATCCTTCTCTCGAATTTTGCTCCCTTCGCCGCTGCATTCTGAACATTTGACACGCATCATCCCAAACCTGGACGGAGCAATGTGGGTCTGCGTCAAAGTCCACCCTTTGCCCTCGCATAGTGTACATTCTTTGGGTTTCGCATTCCCTTTGGCTCCCGTTCTGGAAACGCGCCATGAACAAGGTGGACCTCCTCACGTTGAATAAACTAACCCATTGCACGTTCCACAAATGACCTCCTTTTCCATGCTAATCTTGACTGACTTGCCATTATACAGATCTTCAAGCGTGACTTGATAAGGAATTTCGGTATCTTCGCCCTTGCGTCTACTTGGGCCTGGTCCTCCACCAAAGTCGAAGAATGTCGCTCCTCCACCAAAGAACTGGGCGAAGATATCGGTGGCATCAGCGGGCATTCCACCGCTACGTCCGCCTGGGCCTGTAAAACCATCCATACCCTCTCTATCGTAAATCTCTCTTGAATTCGAATCGCTTAGAATCTCGTAACTAATGTGTGGCATTAATTAAAAAGGCGAGGGCACGAGGGAAAAAATTTGTACGAACGCCGCAGCCATTTCTTGGAATTTTTGGGCCGCTCCTGGGTCATTGGGGTTCTGTGAACAAATAAGGTTATACCAACACCCAGGGTAATCTGGACACCGACCTTGTCCTGGTTGAATAGACGGTTTCAGTTTTGGTGGCAAAAAGTGGATGACACTCACAGGATGGTGCTCCTTTGCCTGGAGTGCTGTCAGATCATGTATCGCTCGTTAACCACTGGACCACGCACTTTTTTCCGATAGGCTTTCTTGATGTCATCTGGCAGGGAGCAGTGAGGACGACGCTTCGTTTAACCAGACGCGACACTCACTTTCAGAGGCACTTGAAAGGACACCCAGCAGGTCATAAAGCTCGGTTTCAACGGGCACTGGCCCATCAATGTTGGGATAGCAGCAAAGGCGACGAGAAGTGGACACTTACTGTTGTTGAAAGGCAGGAGAAAGAAATGACGTACAGGTACCCGCTCGTACGCGTTTTTACAAACGCGCGCTCGGCAGACGACGGAGTTTAAAGCAACTTTTTGATTCTTCTTCCTCGCCAGTGGTCAAAAGTCTTCTGGTGAGTTCACATCCTCGGTTGCACATCCATGATGCTCCATATTATCTACATTGTCTGACCAGCTTCGTGCTGGGTTTGACGAGAGTTCAAATCTGAGTTCTTTATGCTGAACAAACATCGGCATTAATATCGTCCCTGCAGGTCCCGTTACAGTGTACATTTGCAGAGGCTAACGCCCATTGTATCTGGTAGCATACCCTTGTACAATGAACTTTTACTTTGAAGCTTGCCAAGTTCTCGATCGTCTTGATGCGAGACAAGGATCCATCAAGGGCTTACTGTCCACTCTGCCTGCGAAAAATAGAGCGAGAACTGCTGCCCTCGTCATCGAGACGCTGAAATGTGAGCCTACATGCCCGGTTATGCGCTGGCCATTGAAAAATCTGCTTGCCATAGACAAGGCAGTTCTCTCGGATGTCATTGCAGCTTCCAAACTTCTCACTGAAGAAAAGAAAGTAACGTCGCTAAACTTGGCACTGGTCCTCGTTCACGACGTCCTCCTGGCTGGTGGCATCCAGGCTGGGGATGGCCCAGTAAAGCAGGCAGTCCTACGACACAAGACCCGACTCCGGAGTGAGTTACAGCGCATCAAGGTCAAGCGTGGCGTAAAATCCGATAAAGAATTGGCGAATCCCGGTGACGAGAGAGCAGGTAAGTAGGCACCTTGTTGTATTTCAACCATGGGAGGATGGGTGAGCCCGGACTAGCCCAGATACCACGTTATCTCCGAGTGAATACACTCCTTTGGACGACGGAGGAAGCTATTGCCCATTATCAACAGCAAGGGTTTCGTATATCGGACCCGTTTTCTTCGGAGTTTGTGTTCCGTTTAGTCCCACATGGCGCATCTCTGCTCATCAACTCATAGGAAATCCTTTACTCGAGACCAGCACGTCCCTGACCTATTGCTTTTTCATCCCCACATGCAATTTCATAACGATATCCAGTACAAGACAGGGAGAATTATCTTGCAGGACAAGGCTTCTTGCTTCCCGGCGATCATCCTCAACCCTTCACGCAGTGAACATGCTGTGGTCATCGATGCGACAGCTGCTCCTGGCAACAAGACGTCACATTTAAGTGCCCTGATGGGCGGCAAGGGAAAAGTGATCCTGTTTGACTACATCCTGGCCAGCTGCTTACGACGCCTTCCAACATAGCTCTACGCCTTTGAAAGAGACAGGAAGCGCTTCTCTACACTCAAGACCATGCTCGCAAAGGCTTCCTGCAAGAATGTAGAATCCATCAACATCGACTTTCTCAACGTCGATCCTTCAGATCCAAAATACGCTAATGCTACACACATGTCAGTTATTGTTGCGCTCCATGGTCCATTCGCTTATTTAGTGCAGTCTGCTCGATCCGTCCTGCAGCGGTTCTGGCATTGTCAACAGACTAGACCATCTTCTTGAGAATGGTGCGTCATTTAGTAACGTTCCCAGTACAACAACTCTGAGTCCCCTATAGAGAACGAGGAGCATGAGGAGCAGGAAGAACGATTGAACAAGCTTGCAACCTTCCAGCTCAATGTAATAAGACACGCTATGAAATGTCCGTGAATGTAGTCTGTACACTCGAGCGTTCCATGCTGACTTTCGTTGCAGTCCCACGTGTTCAGAGAATCGTCTATTCTACATGTAGCATATATTCCATTGAAAACGAAGGCGTCGTATGTCAAGCACTCAGATCAGAGGAGGCCAGAAGCAATTTCAAGCTTGCTCCCCCTGAAGAAGTGCTCCCATGCTGGCATAGGCGAGGACTGCCAGATGAATCAGAATTGCCAGGTGAGCGCGATAAGCCCTACTTTCTTCTTGACCAACACTTGGATCAATAGAATACGCATTATCATCCATCCGCTGTTTACCCAATGAAGATGCGACAAATGGTTTCTTCGTGTCGTGCTTTGTTAGTGATAGAACTCAGGCTGCGCATTCAGGGCACGACATCCCGACAAAGAAACGAAAGAGGGACGGGGGGAGCTCCAGGAAAAAGCGAAAAGTAATCGAGTGACTTATGATCGCTGACGCCGACGACAATGCACATGAATGGTTGAGATTGAAGCTAGGTAAAACAGGGCTACTGTCAATGAATCAATAATCACATTTTCTGTATCGTCCCTAAAGAACTTGTGGTCAGCTGCAGTGAGTACAGACCCTACGCTCTTGGGGTGCTAGACGGTGCTCGGTGAGGAATGTCCGAAGCCATCAGGATGAAGAGTCGAAAAGACGATGGATAGAGTTATTTAAGGATTACCACGAGAAACGTGTGAGACTACTGTGTTGGGGTGCTGATTTGCTGTTGAGCGAACTGTTGTTGGTAGTACTGGGCATAGCTGGCGGAGTAGTCGGGTTGTTGGCCATAGGTACCTGAACCGTAACCACCTGCAGACCACTGCCCGGAAGTGTATTGGGCACCGTAGCCGCTACCGTAAGCTTGAGGTGGACGATACCCTGGGTTTTGATGTTGATTCGACTGCCACATCTCTGGTCGGCGCCACGGAGGAATGTTAGAACCACCCGCTGTGATATCGTGACCTGCTCCAGTGCTACCCCACGGCCCCCTTCCGCCATCTCCACCAGGTCCCTTCCCCCCTTCCCCGAGTTCGGCCATCAAGCTAGCGTACTCGGAGTCGAAGCCTCCTTTGGCCAGAGCACCCGGAGGGCCGGGAGGGGGGGGAGGTGCATTCGGATCCCTGTTAACTTGACAGTCGCGTGCCATGTGGCCGGCGCTACCACACACGCGACAGATGATATTAGCAGTGAAGTTCCGCTGTTCTGGGCAATCATATTTGCGATGACCAAGGCCACCACAGTTCTGGCAGATTTGATTTTCGTCATCACGAAGGGTACCATTCAAGGCTGCGAGCTCGCGTAGCTGATTGCGCTTGTGATCGTTTTGACCTTCCGGAGTGGAGGCAGCCTACGACACTCATCAGTCATAGAAACTTCATCGACGACCAAACAAAACTTACCGTCTCAATCACTCTATTAATCATCTTGACGCAAGCTGCTACCTTTTCGTCTGAATCAGCGATAACGAGGCAATGCAAGTCTTCTTCAGCATCATCGGCGTACTGATCTAGTCGCGCTTTACCCTCCTTGACACTGCCTTTGCCACGGATACTGATCTTTGCACCACTCTCACGTTCCATCTTCTTCAACGAATTGCCACGAGGTCCTACCAAAAGTCCAAAGAAATTGATCTCTGGAAACTCTTTGACGGGAATATAGACTTTGTCCGAAGGACGTTGAGAACGCTTCTGTTGATGGTACTCGACAGGTGGGCGGAAATTGGGGTCGTTTTTCATGGCACGATCCACGAGACGGATACGCTCGTCTTCAAGCTTCTTGCGATAACGGACTTCACGAGTGTTCGTGCGGCGTCCATGGCCATCGTAAGTTGGAGGAGGAGAAGGGGACCTAAAATGTTCAGTAGTTGCGAATTATAGGAATGATGTAACAGTAAAAGATCACTTACCGTTCTCGCTCCGGAGGGATGAAATCATTTAGCCTAAGCTTTCGGTTAATTTCCTCGAGGCGTAAATGAATGGCATAATTGTCAAGTTGAGCCTGCGAGACGCCAGCAGCGGAAATCGCTGTCGGCAGACCTGGAATTTCAGATTTGACTTCGCCCCAACGGCTACGCCGCCTGCGGGTACCATTCGCATCAGCTGTGTAAAGTAAGACATTGCAGTGTATCAAGGTTAGTGTCAGTTAGCAGCTAAATTGGCAAGTTATTAAGTAGACCTTGCTGATCGAGTAGGGAATAGAATAAAAAACATCCCACCGGACAGCAAGGAAAGAAGACACGACATTGTAAGCGCCGCTATCGAACATCTCTGGACTTACCTGCAGATCCATTCGGAGTCTCCTCTCTCCCCTTCCTCAATTCTGATTCCTGAGGGACTTGACGAGGATAAGCAGAAGGTGACGGCTGGGCGAGTTGCGGGGGGTTAGTTTCCTCCACGGGAGCTGGTCCAAAACGGCGGCGGGCTCCAAGTGGAACTAAGAGGCATGTTAGGGTACTGATCAGGACAATGACCGACAACGAGGCTCACCTTCGTTGGTTCCGGTGACTTCACGAGTTGCAGGTCTCCACATTGCGACTGGAAGAAGGCTGGCAGTGGACGACGAGAGACGGAAGGAAAGATGGAAATGAATCTCCGAAGGCCTGTCTTCCTGATTAAGTACAGACTCCGCTCAAAATGGACAGGCTGACAAATCACCTTGACTCGTCCACTGCCGACTCCACAATGACTAACACCTCTTCGCCTCCATCCTCGTCGATAAGACCTCGCCATATTCATGGCTCAAGATTTTTCATGGTTACATTTGAAACCTGATCATACCTCTCGTCCGCTCTGGATCAGCCCGGATGATGGACATATCATTCTTGAAGCTTTCTCGCCTATTGCAGAGCAAGCCCAAGATTTCCTTGTAGCCATTAGTGAACCTGTTAGCAGGTGCGCGGGCATCGCTACTCAACTTGTACGATACACGTTTACACAGAGTCACTAGACCTGCATTCATTCACGAATATAAACTCACGTCGTATTCTCTTTATGCGGCTGTCTCAGTGGGGTTGCAGACTGAGGATATAATAGAAGTCAGTGCAGCATAGTTGACCCATTTACCCGACTTGATCATTGACGACAGCGTTAGGTGCTAAACCGCTTGTCGAAGGTATGTTACCCTGAAGACGATCGATCCCCTGGTTACACAGTCGCACAAGGTACCAGTGCCAGAGAGCATAATCAATTTTATCCGCGAGCGAACTTTGTCATATGGCAAAGTAAAACTCGTTCTCAAGCATAACAAGTATTTCGTGGAGAGCAATCATCCAGATACTCTCCAACTTCTGCTCAAAGACAAGATTATTCGGGAAGCACGCGTCGTATCCCGGCAAACCGACAATAGTATCTGGGCTGCTACCTTCACCACTTCTAAAGCTCCAGTAAAGGGCAATCTTGTCATCCCAGGAACTAAAGATGCAGAGAAGAAGAAAGACGAAGGTGTTACAAGCCGATGGCCTGGAGTTTCCGGAACAACTCCATCAGACACTGATTTATTCACGTCGATAGTTGGGGTGGATAATGGTATGCCCCTTGAATGACAAATACCATCACTTCATTGAACACCCATTGCAGATGACATTGAGGAGGATGACGATAACGTGCACGCTTTTGAAATAGACGATGCGAAAATTGATGCAAGTTTCCTTGCTTGTTTCGCGACTTGTTCTGATACCTCCATAGGATGTGAAGAAGCGTTGCAACGAATTGGAGTACCCCATGCTAGAAGAATACGATTTTCGAAACGACACCATCAATGCCAATCTGGATATTGATCTCAAGCCTGCCACGGTGATTCGGCCTTATCAAGAGACTAGTCTGAGTAAAATGTTTGGAAATGGGTAAGCCTGGTCTCGAACTTGTCTTTGGACATTATATAGCTTCGAAACAGTCGAGCCAGATCTGGAATTATTGTGCTCCCCTGTGGAGCAGGAAAGACCCTTGTCGGTATAACCGCGGCATGCACTATCAAGAAGTCCTGTCTTGTGTTGTGCACATCTTCGTACGTTCAGCGTGTCAAGGTGCCTGTTGGAGTGACTATTTACAATTTTACGCAGTGTCTCTGTTATGCAATGGAAGCAGCAGTTCATGCAGTGGTCAAATGTTACAGATCGACAAATCGCCATCTTCACCGCAGATCAGAAAGAACGGGTATAACCCATAATATCTCAATATTTCTTCCCCGTTTGCTGACATTCAATCCAGTTTGCAGGCGACAGCGGTATTGTTGTCTCGACCTACTCAATGGTTGCCAATACCCACAATCGGTCACATGAGTCCAAGAAAATGATGGAATTTTTAACCTCCAGGGAATGGGGATTTATCCTGTTGGATGAGGTCCATGTCGTTCCTGCGGCCATGTTCCGACGCGTTGTAACCACTATCAAGGCACATTCGAAGCTTGGTCTTACAGGTGAACATTTTTCCCTGGATCAACACTGCATGACAACTGAATATCTGCATCGCAGCTACACTTGTAAGAGAAGACGATAAGATCGCGGACCTCAACTACATGATTGGACCAAAACTTTACGAAGCCAATTGGATGGATCTTGCTGCTAAGGGCCACATCGCCAATGTTCAGGTCCGTGATTCCAGAGCCCTGACCATACTTCGTAATTTAATAGCCTCAGTGTGCCGAGGTCTGGTGCCCTATGACACCAGAGTTCTACAGGGAGTACCTTCGAGAGCAATCACGCAAACGGACGCTCCTATACTGCATGAACCCTAAGAAGTTCCAAGCTTGTCAATTTCTGATCAAGTTTCATGAAGCACGAGGGGACAAGATTATCGTGTTCTCCGATAATGTGTATGCATTAGAGGTGAGTTGCGATTTGTACGTGAAACAATTCCGAGGCCTCACATTGCATTGTCGAACTCAAGGCTTACGCAAAAAAGCTTGGGAAGCCCTATATTCACGGCGGCACTGGACAAGTGGAGCGAATGCGAGTTTTGCAATGGTTCCAACATGACCCGAACGTAAACACAATTTTCCTTTCCAAGGTACTGTACTATCCTACTTCTATGACATGTGGAGTACCTTCTACTCGTGTCGACTCCAACAGGTTGGCGACACGTCAATTGATCTGCCGGAAGCCACTTGTCTCATCCAAATTAGCTCTCACTTTGGATCACGACGACAAGAGGCACAGAGATTAGGTCGGAATTTCAACTATGACAGGTGTCACTAGACTAAACTTGGCGCAGGTCGCATTCTACGGGCAAAACGCCGTAACGATGAGGGGTTCAATGCCTTTTTCTACTCTCTCGTTTCCAAGGATACCCAGGAGATGTTTTACAGCACCAAACGCCAGCAATTCTTGATTGACCAAGGTTACGCGTTCAAAGTTATCACGCATCTCGACGGACTTGAGGACCTGGAGGATCTGGTTTACAAGACCAAGGACGAGCAAATTGAGCTTATCTCTTCAGTACTCTTGGCCAACGAGAGTGAGGCCGAACTTGGAACGGACATACGTGGGTCGGAAGGTGACCTTGCTGGGACAATAACTTCCAAGGATTTCGGTGTTGCAAAATTCCCAAGCGCTCAGCGGACGACAGGTTCACTCACTGCACTGAGCGGTGCCCAGCATATGTCGTACGTAGAGCAGAACAAATCGGTCAACAAGAAGCTCGCGCGAGACGCAGCGCCGCGACACAAGCTATTTTCTAAGCGAGATAGGGATAAGGCAGCGGCGAGAAAAGAGGCTCGGGCGGGGCGGGCATAGACCAAGGACAATTCCATCGAGGCTACATTAGTCATCGTGATATGCCAATGATTAAATAATGCGATCGTGTTACGTTGAAAGATATTTGATGAGAGCGATGCCAGGTCATGTTGTCTTGTACACCAGGACGCACTGCATAATGCGTGCCTAACACTTGGTCCAGGTGCGAGGGGCATGCAAGGCACGTGAAAACCAATCAATCCCCCGAAATTCAAAAGGGTGCTAGGTGGAATGAACACGAGGGGGGGAGTTCTATGAGGGCGTCGCAGCAACGGTGGTCCAGAAACGCTCTCCAAGAAGAGGGCCCCGGCGGCCGCAACACTCAGCTGCAACATGTCTACGCATGAGGGTGCAAACCTCCTCTGTACCTCCACCGTTCTCCAACCTTTTTTTTTTCTCAGTTTTATTTTTTTGTGGATCGAGATTTACAGGAGCCCAACCGACCGGCTGGGAATCGGCGGCATGGCGACTTCATGCGGAGATCCAAAAAAGGTCTGGGCCGCAGCCGACCCCGATCGAACCCGCATTTATGCGGAATGTGTGATTTGACAAACAAAGATTCGTGTCCGATGGACACTCGGGAGTGTTCTTTTAAATAAATTCTCTTTTCTTGACCTCCTTCTTCCTCGCATTCACCCCATACCAATCTCCCTGTACCTGTGCGCTCTCTCGAAAATGTCTTCCAAGCGTGGTCGCAAGCGAAACGACAATCTCCCTCCTAACAGGGCCAGAGATGTGCAGCGAGCGTTTCGTGCACGAAGAGCTGCACACTTGCAGGTGCGGGGTTTTTATCATCTCTATTTGCAATTATACGACCTTTCGTTCGCAAATTTCAGGCTCTGGAGATGCGTGTATCCGAGCTGGAGGAGGAGAACAATAATCTACGAGCAGCACTGAACTTGCCGCCAGCTAACCGCCCGGCTCTCGGCAAAGGTCCGACAGGCAAAGATAAACCAAAGTCCCTTGATAATCCTGCACTATCACAGTCCACATCCAAAAGTCGCGATTCTTCGCCGATTGGCGAGTCGCCGTCTCCAAGGAGATCAGAGTCAACATCACCGTCGGTCATTGGTGGAAGCCTTCGAACTCCTCCTATTATCGATGGGGGCAACTGGGACGATGGATTCATGATGAATGACCAGCAGTCGGCCAGTTCCCATATCCCTTGTAGCCCCCCTGTCGCATACAGCATGCGCCAAGTTGCGCCTTCTACTGTCGCTCAAAAGAGTCCTCAGCAATTCACCTTCTCCTCCACCGCCATGCCTCCCCGTAGCCTCGTCTCGAACAACGTCCCCAGCCACCCGTTACAGTCGGGCTACGCGCATACAGCAGACAGGCCTATAACGAGTGGTTACAATGACATGAACTACCTGCTTTGCGACGTACGGGAAACTGGTCATTATTCGTATCATTATCAACAACCTCCCTTTTCAGGGGAGAGTCCCATCTCTTCACATTCTCCTCAGCTTCCAGTCCACTCACAGCCTCCACCTGGCGCCCAACGCCCAAACATGCAGCAGACGATGCCGTTCCAACAACGTCGGTCGCATACGGAGCCCCATGCATTCCGTTCTCTCGGCAGTGATCTTCATCTCCCTAGTCCTCCTCCTCACCAGGTTTCTCGCTTGGCTTCTTCTCCGCCTCCAGCGATCCATGACGTGCGATCGCATTATACCCCACATGGGAAACACGTCAATCCATTACCTTGATCATCGGCTTCCCTGTTCCTATCCCTGCGTTTCCTTTTTCCCTATGGTTGATCCTCATCCTTCCTTGTCCGGACATTCCCGTATTTTCAAATCACGTCAACCACGCGTGATCAAGACTTTCTGTATCACTATGGTTTGTGAATGCGTCTCCATGACTGTATGATTCCGTTTTATAGTAGGTGTACTCTCGACACTATTTACGCGTACGTCTTCTATTAATGATTGGGCTTGTTCGACGTCACTGTCTATAGTGTTGACGACGGCATGCTTTACGCTACCGTCGGTAATCTCCAGTCTAAATCGACAAAAAGTTTTTAAGGTGTGCTGTCCGTCACAGCCACCGTCGGTGGCGAAATCCGTGTGCCTGCCAAAGGGTCCGTCGTGTCATTTGTCTTGTCCCCTCAGGTGGCGTGCCAGGCAGCAGCCACATGCCAGACCGGCTGATCAGCACGAATCAAGACCCTCTTATATTTATTCGCCGGTTCGTGCATTTCAATATCTACAATAGGATCTCCGATTCGCTTCTTATGCACACCACTGTCGACAATGACGAGTGTGACAGCTGGGCCCGCAGCCCAACGAGGAGGGTGGACAGTCACATGAATTCATGTACACATATGATTGCATAGGTATCAACAAATGGGGGTAGTCGTGGGGTAGCCGTTACGCCACAGTGTCCAGTTGACACCACTTGACCTTGCCTTCTGCGCCGTATTTCTTCTCTAGCCAATCGTTGGCAGCCCTGAAATGCCCGTTGCCCAGGAATCCCTTGTGGGCGCTAAAAGGGGAGGGATGCTAATCCGAATTGAGTAAGTGAAGAATGGAGGGGGAGCCTAACTCCAAGTACGTACCGCGCTGCTCAGGATCAGGTGCTTGGTCTGATCATCATTGGTCAGGTCTAGAGACACCGAGAGCAGGAGAAATAATTCCTTACTTTGCTCATTTTGGCAACCCTTTTTCCAGCCCACGCACCCCACGCCAGGAACACGACACCGCGTCCGATTCCGTGCACGTCGGGATCGCTGCGGCCACCCAGGTTTGCGCCGCCGTACTTGTCGACCACGTCGATAACCTTATCCGTGAACTCCTCCCAACCCCTTCCGGCATGCGAACCAGCTTGGTTTGCCTTGACGGTCAGACACGTGTTAAGCATGAGGACACCGTTTTCAGCCCAGACGGATAGGTTTCTGGATACACCGATACCGTTATAACCATCGCAGATGGCGTCATCTTATCAGATGCGGTGACTTACCCATGTTGGGGAGGCTTAAATTCGGGGTATTCTGCCTTGATTTCTGCATATATCTACATTCCTAGTGAGTTGTGTTATAATTTATGTGTTCACGGGGGCTGACGTTTCGTAAAGACGGCGGTACAGCGATGCCCTTGGGGACTGAAAAGCAAAGCCCTATAAGCCGTGTTTAATGTGTCTCAGCTTAGGCTGACTACGACACAATTATGACTTGCCATGCGCTTGATTGGGACCGTGATAGGGATCTTGACCAATAATAACAACTTTGACTTTGCCCAACGGCGTATTTGACCAGGAATAGATATTTCGAGCTTTACCGCCGCGATGCGCATGAATTGTCCGGAGTCATAGGAAGTGAGCAGGACGAGCTTACGGGACGGGTAAACCTTGAGGCCTTTTACGTCGTCGCTTGGACCTCTCACGCCTTCCTCCCAGAGAAATTTCTTCAATGAGATGAAGTATGGTTTCTTAATTTCATCCTTGAGAACCTTGAGCCTAGAACGGTAGCGTGACCTTTGAGACTCGAGGATCAAGGTGAAGGGAAGTTACTGTGCTCACCAGCTCTTACCCATGCACTCGCATTCGAGCTCAAGCAATTGCCTCTGATCTTCTGGAATCGACTTCATAAAGTCATTCAAGGAGAATGGGATGAAGTTCAGGCGTTGAAGGCTGGAAGAGCCTGCTGCCTTTTTGCTGGCAGTACTTGGCGAAGACGAGCTCAACTTTGCTTTCTTCGCTTCCGGCTGTCCAGTCTTTTCTGACCGGGAGTTCTTTGGAACGGTAAACATATCCATGAGTGTGCGCTGTCGCTTCAACGGGTTCGAAGCTGACCCGGACGCGCTGGATTTCTCCTGGGACGCGCTGGGCGTCGTGGACGCGTCGCACGACGATGACGTGCCATTTTCCACGTCTGCGAGGTAAACAACGCGTGCGTCATCTGCCATCTGATGGTGAATGAGAACAAGACGCGAAACCACTGGACGCGTCGCTTTACGCACGCGTTCGCGCGCTGCCGACGGGGTCCGGCTAAGTTCTGCCTGTTATGGATCCGAAGCCGGACCCTGCCGATCAAAGTTGCGCCGGGGCGCTTTTGGATTTGAGACCCGACCTTGACCATCCAACTGCAAGCGAGACAGGCTAGTTACGCACCGCCGAATTTTGCCAAACTGCCTCGCTCAGCCTCCTCACCATCTCCGCCATGCGCCAAGAATGCTTCTGGGCGCGCAGATTCAGCCAGGAGGCCGTTCCTTAATGTCCGGTCGTCCAAACGGCGTTTGAGCTCATTCAGCGCAGATGCAGTACCGCCAGATGGCAGCAATGTCGATTTGAGCTCCACGTATCATGCAGGGTCATCGAGGTATGTCCACTCTCTGGCGGTTATGTCAAGCTGACGTAGCAGCAGTGACGATTCGGATTCAGACACAGCCGGCGAGGACACGGACGACGGGCAGCATCTCGATCGTGGACGTAACACGTCCTTGAAGAGTCTACGACGAGACATGCGAGATACGGTGAGGAAGAAGAAGCAACAAACATCGCCCTCGCGAAGCACTTTCAGTCCAGTCTTTGCAGAGCACCCCTCGGAACAGAGGATGAATGGCACGACGGGGCGCCGGCAGTCGTTCACGCGGTCGCGGTCTCCGCACATTCGTGTGGTGAACAATTCAGGCCAGAGTCCTCATCAAACGATCACCACCCCTATCCCCCATACTCGTCATCGCACCCCGTCAATGTCGTGTGCTCTTCTTCCTGGCGACATTTCCGTCCACATTCCAATACCGTTTAGTGGCCTAATCTGGTCGTTTTCTGCTGACGCCAGAAGCCTGGCGGAATCTCTTTTACTCCTTGCCTCTCTGTTGTACGCAAACCGGAAACTGGCTCTGGCTCTTAGGTCTTTGCACACACCTACCCCTTCAGTATCATCAGGTAAGACTTTTGCGATGATGAGCAACCTATATACACATTTCCTTTACAGAAATAGACATACTCGTAGTCACCTGCATTATTTATGTTATATGGAGCCATTCTTCTCTCGTCAAAACGGCACCTACTCCGCCTGCTTCTGATGTGGACGACGCTGGCGCTCCATCACCTCGCATAGAATCTCGGGAAAGCAAACGTACCGGTGGTCTGCGATCGTCTCAAAATAGAACACACTTCGGCTTTGTGTGGATGAGTGTACCGAAGAATTTCAGGTACGTCTATGCAACAGGAAACCTGTGTGTGTTGCTCATGTGATCCAGGGACTGCTTGGATGATGGTGCACTGACAGGGCTGTCATTTGCACCCCTGATCTCAGTTGCCCTGCTGTGCTCCTCGCTCCACCAGGCTGCATCACCTAATCCCACTCTGCTGCCTCCTGACTGGCTGATAGAAGCTCCTCGTGTTCTAGAAGATGCTTATGCACCATTGTCCGCTCTGAATGCTCAGATATTGTCTAGGCGTAGCCTAGTCGATTATGCAACCCTCTGTTCATTCATTCTCCTGGTCCAGATCTTTTCCTCGTGGTGGTACGAGGCAAGATACCGCAGGGGACGGAACGTACCTGAGGGTGAGCGTGGCTCCGTACCACGCAGCGAAGCACAGCGGACATGGATCTATTGGATGTATTCATATGTCCTCACCCTGGTCACGCTATGTGTACGATATTTGCTTGCCAGCAATGATATCGGCTTGTGGCAAAGTAAGTACCCTCTGATTGTATGGATCCAAATGGCTCAACTCGGTGGACAGACCTCAACTATTTTGATATAATTCTAGGCTCTGTATTCTTTCAGTTCTGTCTATATATCGCTTTAAGGTTAGCTCATGGAGGTCTCACCCTTGGTGAACTAGCGCTTGTATGCTTTGGTGGATTGTCCTTGGGTACGGAGTTACTCAATCTCACGAGAGCATGGGTAAGCAAACAGTTGGAAGGTACATGATGTTGCTGATCATTCGAAACCAAGTTGTGGCCGAAGAGGACGGCTTTCATCAGGACTTACCGCCTCCCAACCCCTCTTCTTACTTTTCAGGTTGCCCTCATTGCCGGATCGTTACTCACCGGGTTCTTACTTTCCCCGCTGCTGGCACTATCTCGCCATTTAGCACAACGACCTGTTCGTCGGCTCAGGTTTCCCCAGGAAAAGCCAAGGCACCAACGAGCGCTCGCTGTTGGCTTTTATGTTGGTACAATTGTGATTGTAGCTGGTCTCATTGGGCCATGGACGTGGTTGTGCCTCGACAAGCGTGACCCATGGTTGTGGGCGATTTTTTGGATTCTCCAGGGGAAGAGGAAGTGGACTCGGCCCCTGTTGTTGGGTTACTGGGCACTGCTGGGTAGCATCAGCGTTGCGGGGTGGAACCGGCAGCTGTCAAGAACCCGGAGGTACAAGTCACGAAACCCTACGAGCAACTCGGGAGACAATGGAAGCCTTTCAACTCCGACCGCACTAACTCAGAAACCCGCAGAACCAGTGATACCTGTCGTATCACCGACAGCAGGATTAGGGCTTGCGTTTGCAAACTTGCCAAACCTTCCGAATTTGCCGAACGGGACGCAAGTGGCGACAGACTTGCTGGACGCTGCTGACAAGCACGTTCCGACGCTGAGTGTTAATGCTCGTCGGAAGTTCTTCCATGGGTTGGCGGTGATTATGTTTTTGCCTGGTATGGCGATTGACGTCAGTGTTGCTCGTTTGTGTCATGTGCATGTTTCTAACGAGGGCATTGCGAGGAACAGCCGGCATTTGCACACTTGTCATTCAGCGCTGCATTTGCATTGTTCATATTTGCGGAGTATGTGCGATACTTTGCCATTTATCCGTTCGGTGCGGCTGTGCATGTGTTCATGAACGAGTTCCTGGACTACAAGGACCGTGGTACGGCGATTTTGAGCCACTTTTATCTGTTGACGGGGTGTGCGGGGTCGGTGTGGCTTGAAGGGTGAGTGAGTGTGGTCATCTGGAGGTTGGATGCTGACTGAGGATGATCCAGGCCGTCGCGGATACTGGTGTATACGGGCATCCTCGTGCTGGGCGTGGGGGACGCGCTTGCGTCGATCGTGGGGAAGCGGGTTGGAAGGCACCGATGGTCGGCGAGCTCGTCCAAGACGGTGGAGGGGAGCATCGCATTTGTGGTGTCGGTTGTGGCGTGCGCATGGGTTCTGCGTGTGGTTGGGCTTACGGAGCAGTTCTCGGTACGCATGTCGGGTGGAGGGTGTCGGATTGATGCTGACGCAATGGATCTAGGTGGTGCGATACGGGGTTGTTACGGTGTTGTCGTCGGTGTTGGAAGCACTGTCGGAGCAGAACGATAATTTGACATTACCACTGTACATGTGGAGTATGCTTGTCGTCGCGGAGGTGTAGGCGATGTCGTCATGTGACCGGGTAGTGGTAGCGGGGAAATCTTTATTTGTGATTTGCGTTGGTGTCACACAGTCCGACGGCTTCTCTGGTACTTGTGTTTCTTTCTCTCTTTCTGTTCTCTCCTCATGATGCCCGTCGTACAGCTCACGTGACCATGCCAATCCCAGATAATGACTCCCCAACGCCTTTCCCTCTCCTCCACCATCCTTCCTTCCAGATGCCATTCCAGCTCTTCCAGAGCGCGCCATACGACCGCGTTCGCAGACCCGCAACCGCATCCGCCGTAGACGGTCCCTCCTTTGTCCTCCCGACCCCGTCCGTGCCGTCAAACCACGATCCCTTGGTATGTCGTCATCTCTCCCAGTCAACCCCTCCAATACGGACCGACGGCGATATTTCCGACTATCCTCGCTCCGACACCATGAGCGGTATGCATATATGCTCCTTCCGTCTTGCGGACCTCAGTTGACGGCCCCTTCTCCCTATACCCTAACGCTGACATGGCTGCCAAAGATGGCTCCGTGCAATTGTCCGATTCACGATCACAGACAGTGCCCTCCGACTATGATTGGGTCTCGTTCATGACTGCCTACGCGGCAGGTCAGTGGAACCCTCACAGAACTCCACGTCCACCTCGCTCTGTATTCGACTCCACTTGGCCCAGCATGCATTCGTCAGCCTCGGAGCTCCCGGCCTTCCCATCTCCGAACAAACCGAGCCAGTCCGGTCCACCCTCGTCAGAATATTTGTTCCCCGGGCACTCCGTCTTCTTGTCACCAAACGCTGACACAGCCAATGACAAAGATTCCACGAACCCACTCACCGCATCACCCGAGAGACACTTCACCAAGCTCCCCCCACCGCCAGCTTCGTTGATTGGCCGTCGCTTCCGTAAATCATTCAATGATCTCAGACAAACGACCAGCCACACAATGCAGCTTTCTCTCGATGGTGCCCAGAATTTGACCATGGCTCCAGATGTGACAACGGCGGCGGCGACCATGCGTTGGGCTGCTGCCAGAGTCAACATATCTCCACTTGCGTTACCGTCTCCTGAACATGAACTTACTGACCCTATGCGTGGTGTACATGCCGCAATCCCCGGAGTCCATGCATCCGAGTGTAGCCCTCCACTCAACCCTGGGACCCCTGGAAGCAACCGCAAAACACGCTTGGGTAGTTTTTGGGAGGGAACTCAGGACGTGCGCGACGACGTTGACAAACTTTCGACGATCCAGGGCTCAGATCCCGCGTCGCCAGAAAGCGACATTCACCCCCTCGTGGATTCGACTTGGAGCACATTTATCCCGCCTCCTTCCGCACCTCTGCCACGACAGTCGCCCGAGGAACAACCTGAAGAGGACTACTTCACTGCATCCAGTTCCCGTGCCAACACGATGGACACTGATATACGTCCCACACCTGACGTACACATCTGGCAAGAGTTTGTGAGTGCCCGGCGGGAAAGCGAACCTCTCGATCTGGATGTGGCAAGCACCCCGGCTCTGCCACGTAGAATGTGCCTTACTCGCCAAACGTCCTCGCCCTTGCCGATTTCCATTGCTTCAGAGAGAAAGCTCCCTGGTGGGCGATCAGTTTCCGAGACGGTAAGCAGCTACAGAATAGGACGTGCCGCGAAGGAGGAGCAGATGTTTCTGGAGCTGGGATATCTCGTTCCTCCTAACCCTCCGGACGAGCTTGAGCGAAGGCGTGCACTCTACAAGTAAGTAAAACCTTGCTTCGGCGCTCCCTATCAACAAGTGTCAATTAGATTCAATATCTGGAATACCGCACCTGATATCAATTTTGATCGTATTGCTCACTTGGTCAAGCTGGTATTCAATACAAAAAGCGTGTCTATATCCCTCATTGACGGTACAGAGCAGTATGTCATCTGTGCTACGATTCCGATGCGACATTTTACTATTCTTTGGCCTATAGATGGTTCAAATCTCAATGTATGTTTTTGGATCCCTTGCCAGCCCTGCTAGTTGCCCACTAATATAACAGGCGGGACATCGTTCATGCGCTGTCCTCGTCTCACATCATTTTGTGCGCACAGCATCCTCCAACGGTAAGTTTTTGCGTGTATGATTCTACGTGGTCTTTATATTCCTTAGTTGTGATGAGCCTACTGTCATCTTGGACACACTAACAGATTGGCGTTTCGCGAAAAACGTGCGTGAGGAAGTTGCTAATGCTTGCCTATCGTTGATATCCGTCTAGCCTTTTGTGATCGGAAGCCCCCACACTCGATTTTACGCCGGTGCACCACTGCGGACTCAGGAAGGATATAACATTGGCAGGTAATGCATGTGGATGTTCTGTTACAGGTGGCTGATGTAGCGGTAGCTTGGCCTTGATGGACGATTCACCAAGACAGGACTTCTCGCCCCGTCAACGACATACCCTGAAAGAGTTCGCGGTAGGTAAAATGTTTGGTGTATTCCGCGATATTGACTTTCTCCAAGGCCATTGTGATGCGTGAGATGGAATTGTGGAGAGACAAGGTTCGGTCGTTCCTAAAAGTACTGAAAATTTCCAACCATCTTCTGTGCAGATCCAACTTCGCATACGAGACAAGATCCAGACATCTGTGAGGCTTCTTGTTCAACCTCAAGGCATCTTTATAACGCGTTCCTAGATGGAACAGTTTAGTAGGGAATGTCTGGAGATCGACCAACAAGAATCTCAGAATACCGATACGTACGCCTCGGTGTCCATGGACAAAGTATATGACCGTGCAGCCAAGCTTGTAAAGCGTACGTTGGATGTCGAGGAAGTTCTGGTCATGGATGTCTCGCACTGCGATGTGCTTGAAACACTCAGTGCGGAAGCGACCGTGTCCGTGGTCATGCACCATGGTAACGCTCAGACGCGCGCATCTTCGCGGACACTTACCGCAGACGAGCAAAGCAAGCTTAGCGCATTTTTCGAGCAATTCCCAGACGGCAAGATTTCAGAAGGGATCTTACCGGTGTGCTTCCGTCCGTTCATTCCGACCCATATACAGTATGCTTTAAGTGAGCGAACAAACTTTTAATGGTCATCTACCCGCTCACCACAGTAAAGCGGTCCCTGTCTTCAACATAGATAAGCGACCTTTTGCACTAATATGTGCCTACAATGCCTCCGATCCATCGCGGCGTTTCGTGAGTAATAAATGTTTGCAAAATGCCATTAATTTGTTGACGTTGTTCATGTAGTTGGAGGGCCACGAACTGTCCTATCTGCGTGCAATTGGTACTGCTCCAGAGGCTCATATCAACATAATTTAATCTTAAATTAGGTGTAATCATCCTCTCTGCCGTGCTGAAGCGACGCATGATGCTTGCAGACCAGGCAAAAAGCTTGTTTATATCAAAGTTAGTTACCCTACTCCACTCCAGCAATGTCTTACGGGAAATGCAGTATATCCCACGAACTGCGAACCCCACTTCATGGAGTAAGTTATGAGTTTCCCTTTCCGTGCGATACTTGACGGAGGGCAGATCTTGGCGGCTGCGGAATTGTTGGCGGACACCCCATTAAACCACGGTCAAATGTCATTCTTGCACACTGTCCAAGCATGCGGTACATCGCTTGTGGAAACTGTGAATCACGTACTGGACTTTACGAAACTTAGCGGGAACATGAAGTCGGGGGGTGTTGAAAATGTTATCACCCGGACAAGGTATGTTATCCACAGGTTCGCTCAGCTGAAGCTCATATGACAATGTTCAGAGTGGACCTGGAGCAGCTTGTGGAGGAAGCAATTGACGGGTCCTGGATAGGCTATTGCGCCCGCCACTCATCAAAGGGTTCTGAGATCGGCAGTGTATATGCACCCAATCCGAATCAGCGAGCCTCCAGCGTTATGACCGCCCCAGAGTCTTCGCAGCACGTCGAAATCATCGTCGATATTGATCATTGCGAAGGAGTATGTTCACTGAAATGGACTTTCCGGGCATTTGACTGAGATAAGGATCCCGTAGGGGTGGATAGTGAAGTGTGACAAAGGCGGTATACGCCGAGTGTTGATGAATTTGTTTGGGAACAGCCTCAAGTTCACCTCAGTGAGTGAATTATTGTCTCTTTACACCTCCGCTAACTGGTCGCATGCAGTGTGGTTACATTCACGTATCGCTGAAACAGGTCTCTACACCTCATGATATGGATAATACGGTTAAGATAGAGCTTCGTGTGAGTGATACTGGGAAGGGTATCAGTCAAAATTTCCTCCAGGTCAGTTCTCTCGTCCCAGGGTTACAATTCGTCATTCATGAACAATTATCAGAACCACCTATTTCGTCCGTTCTCCCAAGAGAATCCTCTACAGGCTGGAACAGGGCTGGGACTTGCAATCGTGAGCAGCATTGTTCGATCCCCCAGTGTTTCCGGCAAAGTAGAGGTCGTCAGCTCAGAGAACGTGGGCACTGATATCAAAGTGATCTTTGAAGCCGAGATACTTGAAGAGGGCTCGAATAACATCCAAGACCCATTTTTCTTTGACGACCAACTGCAACCACCGGTGGTCTCCTTCCTTGGCTTCAAGAAACGAGGTCGAGGTGCTCAGCTTCTCAGCGAGGTTCTCCGAAAATATCTCATTACTTGGTGGGGTTTCACGCCTCAACGAGAGGGTGCAGAGCTCGGTGAAATCGTCATTCTCAATGAGGACCCATCGCCTGTCGTCACTGCCCTCGAGAAGATGGACAATCACCGCTCGTTCATCATTCTTTCCTCAAGTCGAGGAAGTCCTCGCATAATGGGGATTTGCAACGCATACGAGAACAATGGTGGCTTTTGTCGCGTCGTACACAAGCCTGGAGGTCCTTTCAGACTTCGCACGGCTCTGAAGCAGCTACTACGAGCAAGACAACGGCGGCAACATCGCTTGGCGAGTTTCACCAACTCAGGAGTGGGTTCTGAGGGGATTGTCTCTCTTCAATCAACGATCTTCGCGGACGATTACTCGGAGCCTGGCGTCGAGAAACGTCGACGTGGGAGCACCGATAACTGGCCAGACCAGTCAACGTTACTCACTACGGGTATTTCCGGCGTTCCAGTGTCTATATCTCCAGATTCAGAGAGAGAGATGGTCTTCGAGCCTGCGGATGGTGAACAAACAATCAACAACTCGACACTCGTTGCCGGCGCCAACGGGACTCTACTCAAAGTACCTATTGGATCTGTGCGCCCGACCAAGCCACGTCGAAAGATATTGGTCGTAGAAGACAACAACATTCTTCGAAGCTTGCTGTAGGTAATCTCATCGTTGGTCGTTCTCTTCCTTGTTAACTTATTTGCGAGGTAGTGCCAAGTGGCTCACTAAAAAGGTACGCGAGGTCCCAAACACTGGAGGTGTTTTCTTACATACAAGGAGGGGTTGGAATATCGCGAAGCCGTAGACGGCCGCCAGGGAGTTGAAGTCTTCCAGGCCGAGGGCCCATTTGAGTAAGTGGTGGTTCTTGTCGTCGTGTACTTTGCCTTATACTGGCTTAGCGTGGTGCTCTTGGATTTATCGATGCCAGTCCTCGATGGTAAGCTTTGTTTGCGGGACGTATTATTCGGAGACAAGGCTGATTTCTTGATCAGGAGTTGGCGCTACCGTCGAGATTCGCCAAATTGAGCGGGCACGCTCAAGTCACCCATCAAGCGTGATCCTAGCGCTGACAGGCATGTCCTCACTTGAAGACAAACGGAAAGCGTTCGAGGCTGGAATGGATGGATAGTGCGTTTCCCACGAATTAATACCAACCCTCTTGACGGTCATTGATACGATTTGGCAGCCTGGTCAAGCCCGTCGCATTTAGAACATTGGACGACATGTTCCATAAGCTGGGTCTTACTTGACCCAGTTCTCCCATTGCATTTCACAATGTATACACACGCGACACTCTTGCACGACTGGACATTAACACCTTGTAGACTTTTGTCGAAGGACTCATTGTTCATTTTCCCTGTGATGTCCAGCATAACCTTGTTGATGCGCGCCTTTATTTGATCTATCGTATCAATTCTCTCCATGAACAACTAATTGTCTCAATATCATCTCCTATCGTGTTTTGCTCTGTCGTATCATCTCGTTGACTGTTCTTTTTGCACACCCAAGCTGCTTAACTCTGTTGTCATCCATATTTGTTACTCGATTCCTTGGAATGTATAAGCATATAGGCTCGACTTTCTGGACCCCGGCCGAGTAGACACGACCCTGATGCTAAACAAGGCATACCGGGCAACAACCAAGCACGGACAAGACATAGTTTGCTAGCTCCAAGGTCTTACAAAGATAGCGACGAGATGGAAAGTATAGATCTGCACGACGAGGTTGCCCCTTGTGTTGGACAAGGCGGTGCGTGTAATATATATAGTCCCAGATGGATGGCCAGCATCGATTACGCGTTCATACATACGCCCACTTGCCCAACGCTTCTATCCATCCACTGAGCTCTGCTTTGGACGTGCTCGCAAACGTCGTTTCGAGCATGTTCGCGTCTGCGGGGGACTCGTGCGTCGGGGGCGTGGGCAGGCCGGACGTGTTCGAGAGACGAGTGAGGATTCCGAGCCCGAGTCCGCCTACTTCCGTGAAGTAAGTTCTAAACGTCTCCGACGTAAACTGTTCGGATTCGAGAGCGGAGATGAGAGGGGTCAACTTGGACGAGGAAAAGCCTGTGGACGACATAGTCAGTTTGGGCGTAAAAAAGGGACAATGGTTCGATGGACAACAGGACGACAGGTGGCGGTAATACATGGCAGGAAGAAAAACATAAAGACGATGAACACGAACCGTCTGGTATGTGCGTCACAGCACATCCTCCACCTCCGGCACCGGTCAACTTCGTGGCGAGGTTATATGGATCAGCACCAGTGATACGTCTCACAGCTTCCAGGGATGGATGCGAGACACGGAGCCTATCAAGCAGTCTGTGGTTTTCGTCGATGAGAGCCTGAGACACATCTGCATCAGAGACGGAGGGTGCAAGTGTGGGCGAAAAATGGGGATGACGCACCGCCAGATTCTCCTTGCCTCCAGACCCCGAGAACACACTACTAGCCTTCTCGACGACCACCTGGATATCATCCAAGACCTTTCCGACCCTCTCTGGTTCTTCTACTTTCTGCTTGCCGACGCTGCCCACGAGTTCTTTGGTGTTCCGAGGGACCCGAGTGTCCGTAAGTAGGAAGCGGTGTGATGTGAACCTGAGTCGTAGGATTTGGTGAGGAAAAATGGCCAACCCATCGTGACTCAAGAACGTACCCCTCGATGGAAACCATTCCTCCTTTCTTGCCTTCACTCGGAATGGATTTCGTATACAAAAGTCCCCCACCGTGTACGGCAACTGAGTTATCGACACCACTAGGGTTGCCATGCAGAATCTTCTCGGAAAGGAAGGCGTAGACATTGACAGTGTCCGCGAGGGACTTGGGAAGTCTGTCCGGTTGCTGACGCGAAGAACTTGGACCAGGATCGGACGAGGAAGGTAGAGAGATGCGACCGGTAATCAACATGAGTGCAGTCGTAGTACATACAGAAAATGCTGCCGAAGATCCAAGTCCAGCACCCACGGGTAAAGTAGCACGGACGGACAGAGTGAATGACGGCCTGTAGGCACAATGAACAGAATGCATCAACGCGTCGATTTCTTTAAATAGAAAACCGCACCTAGCTGTGCTTTCCAATTCCTTGACAAAAACCATGTATAGATACAAGAATGCAAGACTGGCCTGACGTGCGTGAGAGCCTGATGCCTCTGGGAGTGCAACTCTAGAAATTTCCTCGAGGAAATCTAGGTCGAGAGGGACTTCGCTTGCCCGAGAAGCGACTGATCGCGAAATGGATGAATGAGTTCGGGACGGGCGAGTAAATGATGTTGATGACTCACCAGGAACGGCTCTCCAAGGTAGGCTGTCAATGTCCCACTCGTACCGAAAGCCTCCCTCCTTGTCACCTGCCTCGATATCTATATAATGCACACCGACTGTGCCACTTGAAAGATGTGGTGTAGCGATAGCGTAGCAGCGGAGAGATACGGAAGCAGCCAGGGCAGGCACACCATATACGACGGCATGTTCCCCGAACAAGATAACCTTTCCGGGTGATGAGACGACCCATTGCCTCTCGTGTGGTTGCAGCTCGTCATCTTCGCCTTGGGAAGTCTGATTTTCCAGCCCCAACTTTGCAACGGCTTGGTCGATGGTCGTACGTACCCGTTCGACGCCTTGCGGGGTCCGACGTATAGCACCCGCGTCGATGAGCGCACGCTCGAGGTCGTCAAGTAAATCTGCAGAATCCTCGATTCCGACGCAAAGACGGATGAGATCCTCTGGAAGACCACGTGCTGCACGAACTGCCGCGGGAATGGAAGCATGTCTGGTGGAATTTGCTCACGCGCCAGGACAGAAAGACGAGAATGAGAACGTACGACATGGCGCAGGGCATACTGATCAACGAGTTGACGCAACCAAAACTGACGCTGACGGCCCACAAGCGGGTGCCGGCGACGATGCGTTCGCTGACATCCTTGTCGCCTGTCGTAAAACTCAAGACAGCGCCATGACCACTGGAGATGCGTTCGTGGATATCGCGGTTGGGATGGTCGGGGAGGCCAGGATAAAATGTTGGGAAACCGAGCGAATGGAGGTAGTTTGCGACGAGGGTTGCGGTTTGTGATTGCTGTGTGAGACGGAGTGCCAGTGTTTTTGTTCCTCGGAGAAGAAGAAAAGAGTCAAAAGGAGTGAGGGCGTTTCCAGTTGCGTTGATAGTGAATGCGATTTTCTGAGTTGAGAGAGTGAGCGGGAAATGTGTCGTAAAAAATGATGGGACTACCTTTGCAATGTCGTCCCTGTTGCATGTGATGACGCCGGCCATGAGGTCGTGATGGCCGGACAGGTACTTCGTGGCGCTATCGTAGACGATGTCAGCACCGTGCTCGAGGGGTCGCTGCAGTGCGGGGCTCATCATGGTGTTATCTACGACGATGATGGCATCGGGACAGCGCTCCTTGACGTCCTTTGCGATGGTAGCGAGATCGATGATCTTGAGGAGGGGGTTCGTCGGGGACTCGAGAAGGACCATGGCAATGTTATTCTTGGAGTGGAGGTGGGGTGTGAGAGTGGACGGCTCCGTCGTATCGACATGGTATACGGTGATGCCCTGGTGATTCTGGAGGTATGAGAGGAGACGGTTTGTGCCACCGTAGAGGTCATCGCCTGCGATGATGGCATCGGCAGGCTTGAGGAGACGGAGGATGGAGTCGAGGGCTGCCATGCCCGAGGACACGGCAAAGGCATGGGCAGCGGAGGATATTTTTGCGATGTGATGCTCTGCGGGAAGATGAGATGGGGGTGAGAAGGGGACAGTAAGACTGACCGAGATAGGTGCGGGTGGGGTTTCCACTGCGCGAGTAGTCGTACTCTCCGCCGACACCCTTGAAGGTGGCTGTCTGGTATATTGGGACGGATGATGCGCCATACTGGTCCTTGTGGTCGGGGTTCTCGACGTTGGCGCAGAGAGTGGAGAAACGGTAGGGACGGCGAGGTCTGTGGGGCGATTCTGGCTCTGGGGTGGGGAGGTCAACGTTGCGGACGACGTCGAGGGACTTTGGGAAGGACATGGGTGCGGTGAGCCAAGTTGCGTTCAAGCAGCGCATAGCATCACCCCATCGCGCCATTTCTTCACGTGACAGAAACATCATGCCGAGGACGACGACCAGAGACCACCGTGAGCATCCGCGTTGGCGGTCGACAGCGTACAGCTCACACCGATGCAGTGGACAGACGCGGAAAGCAGGTCGTCACACCCGATCTCGTCGCAAAGCGTACAAAGAGACACCTCGAGGAGCTCGAGGTCTGTGGCGTGTCCTGTGACCAGTGCCATCTAACCAGCGCACGTCTAGCGCACAAACTATGCCGCCTCATCGCTTCTGAACGAACCCGACTCAGATCCAGAAGCGTCTTCGACCCAGAAATCAAAGTTCCGGGCAAGACAAACAGTAATTTCGGACAAGCGGACGTTCCCCACCGTCAACGCAGCCAAGAAGAAAAAGTCGACGATGAACGTGCGCACGGCGATCCTGTATCGGAAAGGAATCGCAGCGCTGATTGACGAGAGCGTGAGTCGTCCTTGCGCTACTGGGAGGTGCGCTGACACCGAGCACACCAGGGCATCGCGAGTATCGGACCGTCGCAACCGTCGTATTTGACAGCCTCTGCACCAGCACCAGCAGTCCCGCCACGGATGCTCTGCACTGTGTGCGGGTACAAGGGGGCGTACCGATGTAAAAAGTGTGGCATGTCATACTGTGATCTGCGGTGCGGACAAGTTCACCAGGAAACACGATGCGAGCGACGGGTGGTGTAGTATTAGTATATCTGGTAGTTCCGGGTCTGATTTATAAGTGACTCGACTTTGAAAATTTCATCCTCTTCCTTTGCATCTCCACAATGTGTCCCCTCGCAGACTCTCTCCCCACCCAAAAGGACGACATGGTATCCGTCGACATCACCACCTCCAACGGGCATCGCAATGGCGTCAACGGCGTCAACGGCGCCAATGCTGGACGCCGTCACAACCCCTATGCACCCCGTGCATCCGATTTCTTGAACAACATCTCCAACTTTAAGATCATCGAAAGTACCCTCAGAGGTCTGTTGCGTCTCTTCTCTTTCTTTGTCGTGATATCCGTAAAAAGCCGAAGGTCCGATTATCCCGCTCATACATCCACAGAGGGTGAACAATTCGCCAATGCCTTCTTCGATACCAAGACAAAGATCGCCATCGCCAAGGCACTCGATGCCTTTGGCGTAGAGTACATCGAACTCACGTCCCCTGCCGCCTCCGAACAGTCTCGCATCGATTGCGAGGCAATATGCAACCTTGGCCTCAAGGCCAAGATCCTCACCCACATTCGCTGCCACATGGACGATGCTCGTATCGCCGTCGAAACGGGTCTGTACTTTCCTCATCACGCTCGTACAACCCTCTGATCCCGCCCATAGGAGTTGACGGTGTCGATGTTGTCATTGGCACCTCTTCCTTCCTCCGCGAGTTCTCGCACGGAAAGGACATGGCCTATATCACAAAGACCGCAATCGAGGTCATCACTTTCGTCAAGTCCAAGGGCATCGAAGTCCGATTCTCTTCAGAAGACTCCTTCCGTTCAGATCTCGTCGACCTTCTCTCCATATACCAAACCGTAGACAAGATTGGCGTCAACCGTGTCGGCATCGCAGACACCGTTGGTTGTGCCAACCCGAGGCAAGTTTATGAGCTTGTCAGAACTCTAAGGGGCGTCGTCGCTTGCGACATTGAGATCCATCTCCACAACGATACCGGCATGGGTATGTCACTTCCGTCACTTTCCGACCCCTCTGTTGTTCATGTCCCCTAGCTATTGCCAACGCATACACCGCCCTCGAAGCGGGAGCCACACACATCGATACATGTACGTCCTTACGGTCCCTCGTCACCCTCCTACTCACTCCCTGCAGCCATCCTCGGAATTGGTGAACGCGTTGGCATCACCCCTCTCGGTGGCCTCGTTGCGTGTCTCTACGCCGCCAACCCCGAGTACGTCAAGTCCAAGTATAACCTCCCTATGCTTCGTGAAATCGAGAACCTCGTCGCCGAAGCTGTAGAGGTCAACATACCATTCATGAACCCCATTACGTGCGTGCCCTCTCCCCCCTTCTGGGTCGTTCTCACATCTCTCAGTGGTTACTGTGCTTTTACTCACAAGGCCGGTATTCACGCCAAGGCAATTCTCAACAACCCCAGCACCTACGAAATTTTGAAACCCGAAGACTTTGGCTTGACTCGATATGTCTCCATCGGGTAAGCACCGCAAAGATGATCAGGCAACGTTTTCACCTTTTCGCTGTTGCAGACACCGCCTTACTGGCTGGAACGCTGTCAAAAGCCGTGTCGAACAGCTCGGCCTCCGGCTTACCGACGAAGAGGTACCTTTAACCCGTCCAACCTGATCCAGATGCCGACGGCTGACTCAACCAACGTAGATCAAGGACGCTACTGCCAAGATTAAGGAACTTGCAGACGTCCGCACACAATCCATGGACGACGTTGACTCGCTCCTTCGTGTCTATCACTCCGGCATCCAGAGCGGAGAGCTCGCTGTGGGACAGAAGGAAGCGCTCGATCGTTTGCTCAAGAGACACCGCGAAGCGTCGGTGTCAAACGGGTCAGACGTTGCTATGGCAGCATGAACCATGCATCTGGCTAGCGCGACAGCGCAGCAAAACCAAAAAGCGACACGTGGCGCATCTGTATCTAGTATATCTGTTGGGGGGCGATGTAAGTTGATGAGTAAAATTGCGCATAGGAATCGGTTTGGATATGCTTTGATATATTGCTGGTTATCCGATACCTTGTCGACGTTTGAATACACATGTCTATTGATCATGATCATCAACAGCGCTGTTAGGGCTCGCACTGCTATCAATGAGCGCTCATCTGTCAAGTTTTCAAGTTTCAATGGTGCGCCGTGATGCACATAGCCCTAGCATTAGCGACATCGTTTCAAGCGGACATCCAAAGCATCAATCCAAGCAGTAAAACCTATCTAGTTCCGGATACCAGCGAAATGCCGAGACATCGTTTCGAATGCAGCAGGACCGTCCGCGTCAGGCTTGATGGTTGTCGCCCGATGGCGAAGCTAACAAACTATGCATGTGTCCATGGGGTGGCTATCTCGCCCGAAGTAGGATCCATCTTGTCGCCGAGATCGGGACATCCACCACCCAGCATACCAACCATCGTGGAGTAAAATGATAGAGTAACGATTGATAAACTGGGACGTCTTGTCGCTCAGTGGTTTCCACCTTCGGATTGCCAACGAACGCCGTCGAAAAATATTGTGCAGGGAAGGACAAGGTGACCGTTGCAGTCAGCAGAAAGCAGCCGGTGGAAGCATTGGAAGTATTAATGTATTCAACGTCTCCAGGATACAGTGATCGATCCAGTTGCCACCAGGAGGCGGACGACTCGACGGTAGACTTGCCGACTTGTCTACCCAAGCTAGCATGTTACACAGCGGTACGTAAGGTTAGGTCGACCACAATGGATGTGCACTCACAACGCGAGGAATGGCATTGTTACCATGAGACCCCTACATTATTAGAAATCTGTTAAAACAATTATGGGATCAAGGAACAACAGGACAAGACGCGCGTCCCTAGAAACATATACGATAACTTGAATACCGCCCACTCGTCTCACTGGGGCGTGTAATTTTGACTACGTGACCGCGTCGAAGGCCATAATACCGGGCAACGGGATCTGCCAACTGAATGCGAGGAAGTTGCGTTTCCTTCAGTCGACTGAACCACGACCTCAGCATACAGATAGCTCAAAAAAAGTAGGACATACTATTTTTGCAGTAATTGTTTCTTTTGTTCTGGTGTGAGAACTTCATGTTGAGGAACAAGAGTGTGATGGGTGATATTGACTAGAAGATCAGCTTCGGAGAACTCTTCAAGCCGGTATTGTTGAGACATGGCCGCAATGACCTAGATAAATCATAAGGTCAAGGTCAAATTCGGTGACTTGGCGGAGGTTCCTGAATTCACTTTTCGCGCTGACGGTGTCATGTTACCCGGAAAGATGATGATTCCCCTCTGGATGGACTTCTCTTCGAGGATGCCAAGTAGTCTTACGATTGAGTGAGTGGTTGAACAGGATGACTCGCAATGGTGCATACTTTCGCATTGTTTTGACGCCAACGCTCTTTTCGTCAGAAAAGAAGATAAATATCTGGTCGGCGGGGTTATCTTGTGAGTTGGTAAAGAAATTGAGTTGATTTCGGCTGTCAGCCCTGTCAGCTCCTTTGCAGGTCCAATGGCTCAGGACAATCACGCACTCCACGCTCCCGCCACTATTTGCGTAGTGCCCTCTGAAGGTAACGAGGTCCATGTTGATTTCTTCGTCAGAGACTTGGTACCCCTAACCCAATGGAAATTTTCGGTAAGATTCCTGCACCACATGTGGTTATAAAGCTGACGGACTCTGTCCTTGACGAGCTCGTGTACCGTCCGGTTGACTTTCCACAGTTTTGCGGTGTCGTCCTCTGCCATAGTTGTAAGCAAAGTGTATTCAAACTCAGCTAGAGAGAGATCTACTGGTACTCTAGTCAATCTTGCATGGCACCACCAGCGACCAATGGCGTCAACTCGACACCCTCGACGATACCACTTTCCAATGCGCTCATGGTGTGTGTTGTCGTTATCTGTGCTACCCACGCGTCTTAAGCACCACGTCTTGCAGACCAAGTTCAAACCCGCCAAAATCTTCAAAAACGCCGTGGAACCCACACCACCTCCAACCCCAGGGGGTAGTTCGAGGGTGAATTCCGGCCCGCGACATATAACTGCAATCACCTTCGATGACAGAGGCGATCAAGTCCTGACAGCGTCTGAAGATGAGACCTTTCGGTTATATAGCTGTAAGACGGGCAAGCAAGTTATCCTCGTTGTCAGCTCTGCTGCAGTACACCGTTGACCTGTGTGGAAAACAGACACTTGAAAACACTGTATTCGAAAAAATACGGAGTCGATCTCCCTCGTTTCACTCACAAGCATTCGACTGTTATACATGCCTCTACCAAAGAAGACGACACCATACGGTACCACTCCCTGCACGACAACAAATATTTGCAGTATTTCAAGGGACATAAACAACGCGTAATATCGCTCGAAGTCTCGCCCATAGACGACGGATTCATGTCCGGCTCAATGGACAGGACGGTCCGTCTCTGGGACCTTCGCGTACCTACTTGTCGCGGGTTACTCAACCTCCCCGCCGCCCCAGTCATTGCGTATGACACCTCTGGAATCGTCTTCGCAGTAGCAGTGAATCAGTATTCACGAATCCTGTTGTATGATCAAGCGAATTACGACAAGGCACCTTTCCTAACCATCACACTCGAAGACCCAACGTTGGCTCTCATTAGCTACCCTCCTCGACCAATCTATATGACATCGCTCGCTTTCTCCTCAAATGGTAAATATATCCTGGTGGGCTGCTCAGGTGACGCACACTACATCATCGATGCCTTCGAGGGACATCTCCTCGCCAAATTAGAAGGCCGCATTGGGCTCGAACGTCGGCGTATAGATGCCCCTCAAAGCATAGACCCTGTCAGAGGCAACAGCGGAGAAGAAGTCTCATGGACACCCGATAGCAAATACGTCATTAGTGGGAGCCTCGACGGGCGTATTACAGTTTGGGATGTGCAGAATCTACCCGCACGGTCAGGCCAAGTCGATCTCAAGGTCCCGCCACACCGTCTACAGCCTCTGGCGAGCTTGGATGGGCACCCAGGTCCTTCCAGATGCGTACGTTTTAATCCCCGGTTGGCGATGATGGTTACTGCTGGTGCGGAATTGGTGTGTACTTGATCTTTCCTACAAGTAGACACGGGACTGATTATCTCCAGGCCTTTTGGTTACCAGACCAGTCAGCGGACACTGAAGAGTTAGCCAAGGAACTGCTCCGGAAGAAGTCATAGTTTGTCATCGGCGGATATCGATCATCTCCTTGGGAATTATGTGTTTGTAGGCTGATCGAGATCAACCAGAGTAGTGGATACAGTAGTGTTATTTGCATCTCGGCCATCACAAACACAGTGTGTGAACAAAATATGAATCGCTCAGCGATCAAGTAAAAATGAGAGGGTAGGTCAATTTGTCGTCAACTTCGCAAGCGAGATCTGGTTCATCGCGACATTGGTAGAGAAGTAGGCATTCTTCAGGAAGACATCGCCAACCTGAATGCTTCGTTGAGGACCGTCATCCAAGAAGTAAAAGACATGGTCTACTCACCAACCATTCAGTGGCAGTTCCGATTTGTTGGGGTTGAATTCCGGCGGTGCAAGCACCAGTAGGGTTGTTGGGATCAATGGGCAGCACCGCAAGATCTCTGGGATCGATCGCAAACGATGCGTTTCCGAAAGAAAGAGCGAGGCTTGTTTTGGTGGTGCAAGGAATCGTGCACTGTTGTGCATCACACGCACCGCCGAGGCTCTTCATCACTTTTTGTGCATCCGAGGGTGGTATCAGGATGAGGGTGGTACCGGTGTCGAGAATGGCGGTGCGTCCAGTAAGACCGGCATCAGTACCATTGACCGTGATGGCGTCCATGACACCCTCCCAGAATCCCAGGTTGTTGACATTAGGAATGGTAACAAGGGTGTTTGCAACAAACTTGGAAGCGTCAAGCCCACCAAAAGTCACTTCTCCATCATTAAGCTGATCAGCGAGGCGCGGGATCTTAAAGGAGGTGACTGGAGATTGGATGAGCTTGTTTGATGCCAGCGATTCAACTGGAGTAAGGACTTTTTCTTGAGACAGTTTCTGTAGGAACGAGACATGAGGCCGAGAGGTAGAAGCATATCGGAATGGATTCACCGACTGGGCAAGTCCCATAAGACCATCGAAAGGTGTAGTGTTTGAGGCAAACTGTACCGACTCTGCAGTTGCGACACCGAATGTATGATTGTTCAATGCCAGACCAGCAATATTGACATTATCCTGGCAGAGTAGACCTTGGACTGCGCCTGATCCATATGTGACTTCAAACTGTTGGTTGCTCTGTACGAACGAGCTGGAGCCTTGTGTCCCAAGGGTAGTATGATTGCCCTGAGATGATGTTACTACTGATCTTATACCGGCGAACACTTATCGACTTACGCAGCCTCCTTGTTGGGATTGACAATTCTCGCCGGCAACCCCTGCAAGATGATTAGCGAAGGTTCCAAGATGAAGATTCCAGGTCTTACAGAAATCAGCACTACCAGAATCCATAAGTAGTTTGAAATCCCGTGGAGGTGTCCCGATTTGCACGGTAGCAATGTATGCAACATCATTAGCTCTACCGTGGTGGTCCCAGATCAGCACTCGAGCTTCCCTAGACAAACATGGAGCTTACTCGATATCCAATCCAAGAGAATTGTTTGTGGTGGGCGACTTGGCGACCGTCACACCACCATTTATCGCCGCTTGGATATCAAGCGGGGAAACGCCATTGCTTGTGCCATTACCTCCAGGGACAGTCCCGTTTCCGGCACCCATGGTGCTATTACCCATCCCGGAACCCATAGTACCATTTCCCATCGTACCATTGCCCATCACAGCAGCAGCTGCCAGGCCAGGCCTATATCTTCCATTGAAATTTAAGCCTTGAGCCGTCGCAGGTGCTCCAGTATGTGAGCCGGGCCCGTCCTCCAGTAAATACAGTCTCTTATGCAGCTCGGAGCGGAGGGCGCGCTCTGAAGGCTCCTCACGTCCTGTCATTCGGGCGAGCCGTTTGGAAGCATGGTTGATGTGTTGTTGTGTGCTCTATCGGACCATCAGCAAGATGAAGAAGGGGACATGCTGGACAGCACGACTTACAACTTGGGGGTGAATATCTACGCCTCGCGAAACGTGATGACGCTTGAGGGGCATGGTAACCATCCCAGAGTTGGCTTGGAGCTGACGTCTTATACGGGCAGGAATAGCGTCTGCTGGCGTGAAATGTAGGAGACATGCTAATAAGAGCAAAGCGAACGATAGTGATTTCATGATTGATCGGAGCAGCGGCAGGATAAATCGACCAGCGACCGAGGAGGAGAGGGGAGAAAACTTAAAAAGCGAGCGAAATCGTAAAATGCAGGTGGCACCTGGCCTGGTTGATGCAACCTTGAAGTGGGAAGGAATGGGGCAACGAGGATGAGTGACATTGTCTTGCTATATACACATGCTTGACATCTGGTTTACGTAAGTACAAGGAGAGGGTGACATGGCAATACGTTACCTTGTCGACACGACTTTAAAAAAAAAGCGTATTAAACAATGCACGATGCCAGACAGAATCTGAAGAGACTTTCCTCCTTAGGGTATCTCCGGCCCACTTGACGATGTTGCGTGGAAACAAACTGATGCTACAATTTGATCGGTTAGCTATGCACTCCACGGTCTCACCAGCTAAATGCACTCGATTGGTCAGCTAGGGGAAATTACAGCTTTGCTGGGCCGAGGGCGCGCGGAAGCACATGCTCACGCACGTCCGACCGGACCGTCTCCAAGCAATCATTGTAAATGGAAGTCTTGATGGTACCCCACACACCCTGTTTAGGTAAAGCCGAAACCTCCTTCGCCAGCTTCGTAGCCTCCTTCAAAACAATCTCCGTCCCGAGTTCGACGCTGGTCCCACTGCACTTTGCAAGACGATCCACAATCCCTGCTGCGTGTGCTTCAGTTGGTGTAAAGCGATGCCCTTCCAAAGCAATACGTCGCCGGAGTGCGGGTTCGGATACCCTTGCATTGAGGATGGCGGCGAACGAGAGGGGCCAAGCTGCACCAAAATGAACCTAAAAAGGATCAACATTAATCGAGCAATCGATAATAACAGAAGATAGGAGTCAATGGTACCTCGTTCATGCATAGCCACGTCCGCCTCCTGCTTCCGTCGGTCATGACCCGGTAGTCACAAGCAAGGGCGAGCATGAAACCACCCGCGAAACAATGGCCGTTTATGGCTGCGATGGTAGGGACTGCGTGAGGGTGAGCATCCGTGCTGACGCAAGGAGCGTACAGCACGCACTGGGGAAGGCCAGCAGACGTGCATAGAAAGGGTTCGCGGTATCTGAGACATCAGAATGACTGTATAGTCAAAAGATATCGAGGAGCGGGTGTACAGACCGTTAAAGAAGTTAGGATTGTCCTTGACACTGTCATACAAAAAGCCATTGCTGAAGAATTTGTCTTGATCACGTTTGCCAACAATGATAAGAGCACCTTCCCCAGCGTTGGACTTTGGGTCCGGATGCTGACTACCACTGAAGTTATTTGTCCAGTGTTTCTCGACCACGTCCAGTGCGGGCTGGAGTGCATCATCGATTAGACGTGCACTGAGTCTGGAGTCCTCTCCATTGTGCAACTCGATTATCCACAAGCCGCTCTGAGCTGAAGACTGTTATTCATTCGTGCACATAAGAGTCAATCTAAAGAAACGCGTACGGTAAGTGATGGTGAGGATGGGCTGGGACGAGGGAAGAGAGAGGGGGTAGTCAAACGGAGCCATGCAGTGCGATGACGGGTAATCTTCATTTCAAGGTATCCAGGCCACGTGATCGCGCAACAAAACCTGCCCTGAGTCGTGTTTTCCATAGGGGACGTGGCATTAGCAAAGTCTAATTCAAGACTTGTCTACGATGCATTTCTTTATGCGCGCCCTTGCTTTCGTGTCGCTTCTCGTTCTTGCCGTCTCCGCATGTATGTCTCCGTCTTATCCACGGTGATGATCTGACGACGCTCTCAGCACTGGTCGAGTCAACTGAACCCGAAATCGTCATTGAAGCTTCGTTCCCTGAACAAAATTCTTTTGGTCGTATGTTCACCACTGGACACCTGTCTAACCCTCGTTTGACGCGTCTTCATAGACGTAGTCAATGGTGAACGTAACCAAATTTTCCTTTTGGTCGAAAACAGGAGCGACCAGAATGTGACACTTAACTCCATCGGTGGTTCTTTCCATCACACCGATAGCGGTGCTCTAGTGAAAACTGTACGTCCTTTTCTCTCATCCTTCTCAGTTCTAGCCCAACAATATCTATCTAGACCACCCCTCTCAAGTATGGCGTCTCATTGTTGGAAAAGTCAAAACTCCAAATTCCTTACACTTTTTACTCCGAGTAAGCTCTTTCCATCACCCGTGTCTCCCAGACTAATCTGTTTGCTATAGGTTCAAGGTATGTACATTGTCTGGTTCTCAAAATTTTCTTTCCCAACGTGGGACTCAGCCAGGAGACCTCCGCCTCAACATCTGGTTGGAGCATTCTGTGGATGTAAGTTCTACCACGTCTCATGCATCCCCGACTGACTTGTTCTTCCTCAGGACCAAACGTTCCGCGTTACGGCATTTGACTCTGTGGTGACCATCGTTGAACCCGAGGGTTCTTGGTTTGACTTCAAGCTGTCAGCCTTTCATGTTGTCACGAGATTTCTTGCTCAATGTTCATCGTGTCTAGCATTTCGACATACTCGATTGTCGCTGCATTCCTCGGTGGAGTTTCCTACTTCCTATACGTTACCTACTTCCCCGCTACGAAAGCCAAAAAGTCTAGGCGCACTCGCCCTGAAGCTAGTACGCCTGTCAGCACCGCCACAGTCACTTCTGGTGGTGCTAGATACGAGGAGGAATGGATCCCTGAGCATCATTTAAAGAAACCGAAGGCACGAAAGTCCACCACTGTTGGCAGCGGAGAGGACCTAAGCGGTGGTGAAACGAGCGGAACCGAAGGAAGGCGGCGCAAAGGCAGGAAATGAGGTTCTCCACATTATTGACTTGGCCTGTCAATCTAGGTAAATAATATTTGCGTCCTGGATTGTCCTTGGATGGACGTCTAACTTATACACGAGTGGAATAACGCAACGGGGTAGGCGGCCAGTCGTAAGATACGTGTAGCAGAACAATCAGGTCTGCGGGAGCCTCTATCTCATCCATTTACACATCGATTTTCTTGTACCCCTTCACCTGACCCATCTGAGGTGTAGTCAATTGCTATTTGTGTGGTAGAGACCGACGTACCTTGTTCTCGAGGAGCATTTGGGCGTACTTTTCCGACAACCACCGGCAGTTCTCAAGAGAGTTGACACTCTCGTGTCGCTGACATTTGACGAGCTCGTCCCGCACCAGGCGGGCTTCCATGGCTTTGACCCATGACTCGCGGATGACATCCTCGCGTTCTTGGAATTTAGCTGCATTCCGACCACCCAATGTTGGTGCCACGGAGAGGTAGGTGTGATTCAGAAAATAAACGACTGAATACGAAGGGAGGGTGTGGGAGGATACTGACCTCTGATCAGTTCAGCTCTATTGTCGGACATGGTATGGTCGGCAGTGTGTCCGGAAATCGGAAGGTTGAACACGGGTTGTATTTTGTCTTATTTGTGTTGGGACTGTGTCACAGCGCCGTAGGAACGCAGATCGACCATCCCTTGCTGGTTGCCCAGTGCTACCTACTAGATCGCATGGTCACCCCGCTCTGACCACCCGTGTGTTGCAACTGTTTCATCTGTTCCCCGTGCAACTTTCTCTCCC